>JALIZF010001127.1:0-40000 GCA_029948255.1 Telmatactis stephensoni
TTTTTGGCATTTTGCAATGATTTTTGGCCATTTTTGCGCAATTTTGCAGGGCTACAGGCTTTTCCATTTTAACGATTTTTTGGCCATTTTTTGAGCATTTTTAATGGGCTATAGCCTTTGCATTTTTTCGATTTTTGGCCGTTTTTGAGCATTTTGCATGGGCTATAGCCTTTCCATTTTAACCATTTTTGGCCATTTTTGAGCATTTTGCATGGGCTATAGCCTTTGCATTTTTTCGATTTTTGGCCATTTTTGAGCATTTTGCATGGACTAAAGGCTTTGCATTTTTTCGATTTTTGGCCATTTTTCGGCATTTTGCATGGGCTATAGACTTTGCAATTTTTCGATTTTTGGCCATTTTTGAGCATTTTTAATGGGCTATAGCCTTTGCATTTTTTCGATTTTTGGCCATTTCTGAGCATTTTTAATGGGCTATAGGCTTGCGTTTTTTCGATTTTTGGCCATTTTTGAGCATTTTCCATGGGCTATAGCCTTTCCATTTTAACGATTTTTGGCCATTTTTGAGCATTTTTAATGGGCTATAGCCTTTGCATTTTTTCGATATTTGGCCATTTTTGAGCATTTTGCATGGGCTATAGCCTTTCCATTTTAACGATTTTTGGCCATTTTTGAGCATTTTTAATGGGCTATAGCCTTTGCATTTTTTCGATTTTTGGCCATTTTTCGGCATTTTGCATGGGCTATAGACTTTGCAATTTTTCGATTTTTGGCCATTTTTGAGCATTTTTAATGGCTATAGCCTTTGCATTTTTTCGATTTTTGGCCATTTTTGAGCATTTTGCATGGGCTATAGCCTTCCCATTTTAACGATTTTTGGCCATTTTTGAGCATTTTGCATGGACTAAAGGCTTTGCAATTTTTCGATTTTTGGCCATTTTTGAGCATTTTTAATGGGCTATAGCCTTTGAATTTTTTCGATTTTTGGCCATTTTTGCGCATTTTGCATGGGCTATAGCCTTTCCATTTTAACGATTTTTGGCCATTTTTGAGCATTTTTAATGGGCTATAGCCTTTGCATTTTTTCGATTTTTGGCCGTTTTTGAGCATTTTGCATGGGCTATAGCCTTTCCATTTTAACCATTTTTGGCCATTTTTGAGCATTTTGCATGGGCTATAGCCTTTGCATTTTTTCGATTTTTGGCCATTTTTGAGCATTTTGCATGGACTAAAGGCTTTGCATTTTTTCGATTTTTGGCCATTTTTCGGCATTTTGCATGGGCTATAGACTTTGCAATTTTTCGATTTTTGGCCATTTTTGAGCATTTTTAATGGGCTATAGCCTTTGAATTTTTTCGATTTTTGGCCATTTTTGAGCATTTTGCATGGGCTATAGCCTTTCCATTTGAACGATTTTTGGCCATTTTTGAGCATTTTTAATGGGCTATAGCCTTTCCATTTTTTCGATTTTTGGCCATTTGTGAGCATTTTGCATGGCTATAGCCTTTGCATTTTTTCGATTTTTGGCCATTTTTGAGCATTTTGCATGGGCTATAGCCTTTCCATTTTAACGATTTTTGGCCATTTTTGAGCATTTTTAATGGGCTATAGCCTTTGCATTTTTTCGATTTTTGGCCATTTTTGAGCATTTTGCATGGGCTATAGCCTTCCCATTTTAACGATTTTTGGCCATTTTTGAGCATTTTGCATGGGCTATAGCCTTTGCATTTTTTCGATTTTTGGCCATTTTTGAGCATTTTGCATGGACTAAAGGCTTTGCATTTTTTCGATTTTTGGCCATTTTTCGGCATTTTGCATGGGCTATAGACTTTGCAATTTTTCGATTTTTGGCCATTTTTGAGCATTTTGCATGGGCTATAGCCTTTGCATTTTTTCGATTTTTGGCCATTTTTGAGCATTTTGCATGGGCTATAGCCTTTCCATTTTTTCGATTTTTGGCCATTTCTGAGCATTTTTAATGGGCTATAGCCTTTGCATTTTAACGTTTTTTGGCCATTTGTGAGCATTTTGCATGACTATAGCCTTTGCATTTTTTCGATTTTTGGCCATTTTTGAGCATTTTGCATGGACTAAAGGCTTTGCATTTTTTCGATTTTTGGCCATTTTTCGCCATTTTTAATGGGCTATAGCCTTTTCATTTTAACTATTTTTGGCCATTTCTGAGCATTTTGCACGAGCTATAGCCTTTGCATTTTTTCGATTTTTGGCCATTTTTGAGCATTTTTAATGGGCTATAGCCTTTGCATTTTTTCGATTTTTGGCCATTTTTGAGCATTTTGCATGGGCTATAGCCTTTCCATTTTAACGATTTTTGGCCATTTTTGAGCATTTTTAATGGGCTATAGCCTTTGCATTTTTTCGATTTTTGGCCATTTTTCGGCATTTTGCATGGGCTATAGACTTTGCAATTTTTCGATTTTTGGCCATTTTTGAGCATTGCTAATGGCTATAGCCTTTGCAGTTTTTCGATTTTTGGCCATTTCTGAGCATTTTGCATGGGCTATAGCCTTTCCATTTTAACGATTTTTGGCCATGTTTGAGCATTTTGCATGGGCTATAGCCTTTGCATTTTAACGATTTTTGGCCATTTTTGAGCATTTTGCATGGGCTTTAGCCTTTGCATTTTTTCGATTTTTGGCCATTTTTGAGCATTTTGCATGGGCTATAGCCTTTGCATTTTTTCGATTTTTGGCCATTTCTGAGCATTTTGCATGGGCTATAGCCTTTGCATTTTTTCGATTTTTGGCCATTTTTGAGCATTTTGCATGGGCTATAGCCTTTGCATTTTTTCAATTTGTGGCCATTTTTGAGCATTTTGCATGGACTATAGGTTTTGCATTTTTATCAATTTTTGGTCATTTTTCACCATTTTTAATGGCCTATAGCCTTTCCATTTTAACGATTTTTGGCCATTTTTGAGCATTTTTAATGGGCTATAGCCTTTGCATTTTTTCGATTTTTGGCCATTTTTGAGCATTTTGCATGGGCTATAGCCTTTCCATTTTTTCGATTTTTGGCCATTTCTGAGCATTTTTAATGGGCTATAGCCTTTGGATTTTAACGTTTTTTGGCCATTTGTGAGCATTTTGCATGGCTATAGCCTTTGCATTTTTTCGATTTTTGGCCATTTTTGAGCTTTTTGCATGGGCTATAGCCTTTGCATTTTAACGATTTTTGGCCATTTTTGAGCATTTTTAATGGGCTATAGCCTTTGCATTTTTTCGATTTTTGGCCATTTTTGAGCATTTTGCATGGGCTATAGCCTTCCCATTTTAACGATTTTTGGCCATTTTTGAGCATTTTTAATGGGCTATAGCCTTTGCATTTTTTCGATTTTTGGCCATTTTTCGGCATTTTGCATGGGCTATAGACTTTGCAATTTTTCGATTTTTGGCCATTTTTGAGCATTTTTAATGGCTATAGCCTTTGCATTTTTTCGATTTTTGGCCATTTCTGAGCATTTTGCATGGGCTATAGCCTTTCCATTTTAACGATTTTTGGCCATTTTTGAGCATTTTGCATGGGCTATAGCCTTTGCATTTTAACGATTTTTGGCCATTTTTGAGCATTTTGCATGGGCTATAGCCTTTGCATTTTTTCGATTTTTGGCCATTTTTGAGCATTTTGCATGGGCTATAGCCTTTGCATTTTTTCGATTTTTGGCCATTTTTGAGCATTTTTAATGGGCTATAGCCTTTGCATTTTTTCGATTTTTGGCCATTTTTGAGCATTTTGCATGGACGATAGGTCTTGCATTTTTATCAATTTTTGGTCATTTTTCACCATTTTTAATGGGCTATAGCCTTTCCATTTTAACGATTTTTGGACATTTTTGAGCATTTTTAATGGGCTATCGCCTTTGCATTTTTTCGATTTTTGGCCATTTTTGAGCATTTTTAATGGGCTATAGCCTTTGCATTTTTTCGATTTTTGGCCATTTTTGAGCATTTTGCATTGGTTTAATTTTTGGTCATTTTTAAGCATTTTTATTGGCCTATAGGTTTTGCATTTTTTCGATTTTTGGCAGTTTTTTAACATTTTAAATGAGCTATAACCTTTGCATGTTATCGATTTTGGGCCATTACTGAGCGTTTTTAAAGTGCTATAGCCTTTGCATTTTGTCGATTTTGGGCCATTTTTGAGCATTTTGAATGGGCTATAGGCTTTGCATTTTTTCGATTTTTGGCCATTTTTGAGCATTTTGCTTGGGCTATAGCTTTAGCATTTTTTTTCTTTTTGGCCATTTTTGAGCATTGTTAATAGGTTATAGCATGCACAGGATATCACAAAAGAGTATGCAGATGTGTTTAGTGGTGAGGGCAGGCTTGAAGGTAAGCTACATTTTGAGCTTGATGATATTGTAACTCCAGTTCAGCTCCCACCAAGACTGGCTCCACTGTCAATCAAAGCAAGATTGCAAGCTGAGCTGGAGCGACTATCTAACCTAGAGATTACTGAGAAATTTGACACATCAACTGAATGGATCAGCTCGCTTGTAGTTACCACAAAGCGCAATGGAAAGGTTCGTTTGTGTATAGACCCAAAACCACTCAATAGGGCACTAAAAAGAAATCATTACCCATTACCCACAATAGAAGATGTCTTGCCACTGCTGGCCAATGCACGTGTGTTCACAGTACTTGATGCGAAGAATGGGTTTTGGCACATTCAGCTTGATGAGCCTAGCAGCTTTCTCACCACATTTAGTACACCGTGGGGAAGATTTCGATGGCTAAGGATGCCTTTTGGCCTAGCCCCTGCACAAGAGGAATTTCAGAGAAGAATTGACATGGCTCTAGAAGGACTTGAAGGTGTTAAAGCCATCGCTGATGATATCCTTGTCTTCGGAAAAGGTATCACAGAAGAGTCGGCTGACAAGAACCATGATGAACATCTCAAAGCACTCTTAGAAAGGTGTCGTATCAAGGGTATCAAGATAAACAAGGACAAAATACAATTCAAACAGAAACAAGTATCCTACATGGGACACATGATCACAGAGAATGGTCTCAAACCAGACCCTAACAAGATCAAAGCCATCGTCGAAATGCCTACACCTACTGACAAAGAAGGAGTACAGAGAATCCTTGGTATGATCAACTATGTACAGCGATTTGCACCAAACTTAACAGGATGTAACCAAGCCACTGAGAGATCTCATAAAGAAAGAGAATGAATTCATCTGGGATGAAACAGTACATGGTAAAGCCCTGCAGGAAGCCAAAGAAATCCTTACCCAAGCCCCAGTACTCAAGTACTTTGATCCAGGGAAACAACCGGTTCTACAGTGTGATGCTTCAAAAGATGGACTGGGCGCATGCCTGATGCAAGAGGGTCATCCCATTGCCTTCGCTTCACGGGCACTAACACCAACTGAGATCAACTATGCCCAGATAGAAAAAGAACTCCTTTCTGTTGTTTTTGGAATGGAAAAGTTTTCAGAATACTTGTATGGTAGGAAGGTCCTAGTTGAATCAGATCACAAGCCTTTGGAATGTATTGTTAAAAAAGGTCTGCTTAGTGCACCGAAAAGACTCCAAAGAATGCTTTTACGTCTACAGAAGTTTGAGTTTGATGTGGTCTACAAACGGTGGTACACAAATGTACATGGCTGACACCCTGAGTCGCGCCTATCCTAAGACAGAGCAGCCTGCTGGAGAGAACAGATCGTGAAGTGTTCAACACCAACGATGATAGATCAGCCACTGAGAAAGATGCAGAAGCCATTAACATGCTTCATTTCTTACCATTGAGAGATACAACAATAACCAGCATCCAGAAATATACAGAAGAGGATCCAGATTTACAAGCTCTGGCAACGGTCATCAAAAATGGCTGGCCGGAATCCAAAGACAATTTGCCATCACAATTACATTGCTTTTACACTTTTCGTGATGAACTTTCCATACAAAATGGAATTATTTTTAAAGGAGAAAGGGTGGTCATTCCAGCAGCACTAAGAACCACTATGATGGATAAACTGCACTCAAGCCATCTTGGAATTCAAGGAACACTAAGGAGGGCACGAGAGGTTTTCTATTGGCCCAAGATGAATGAAAATCTAACGGATTACATGTCAAGATGTGAAATTTGCAACAGCTATAAGACAGAGCAACCAAAGGAACCAATGATATGTCATGGGTAACCATCAAGACCATGAGAAAGTATTGATGCTGATCTATTTGACTTTCATGGTAAGGACTATCTTGTGACTACTGATCGATACTCGAACTTTTTTGAAGTAGACAGGCTCTACTCAAAATCCTCTAAAGAAGTCATCACAAAGCTCAAAGCACACATTACAAGGTATGGTATACCAGACAGGTTAATGACGGACAACTGGTCCCCAGTTTGCTAGCGGTGAGTTTAAACATTTCACAGAGACTTATACTATTGAACATGTCACCAGCTCACCCACTTATCCTCAGTCTAACTGGCAAAGCTGAAAACAGTGTTAAAACAGTTAAGAATATTATGCAGAAAGCTCTGGATGCCCATGTAGATCCATACTTAGCAATATTGGACTTTAGAAACACACCCACCGAAGGCTTGGGAGTATCCCCTGCACAGTGCATGCTAAATCGCAGAACTAAGACACTGTTATCAATGTCTAGTAGACTGCTCAAACCGAAGTTAGTTCCTGATGTTAAGCAAAAACAAGAAAGAAATCAGGCTAAACAGGCTTTCTATTATGACAAATCGTCAAAAGAGTTGAAGCCACTAAGTGAGGGAGATGTGGTCAGAGTCAAACCACAGCGCAAGGACCCAAAGTGGATTAAGGCAAAGGTGGAAAAACAAGTTGATATTAGATCATACCAGGTACGCACCGAAGATGGCAGAATGTTCCGGCGTAACAGAAAACACCTCCATAAGACTCCGGAATCCTACCATCAGAGTATACAACCAGGAACAGTAAATGCAGCAGTGAAGCCAACTGACCAGACAGAAGCTGCAGTCACAAGTTCCCAAGGACACTCAGCAAATACAGAAACAACTCCTCAGGGGCAGACAACAAGTCCTATAGCCATACCTCCAATAAGTTCACAAACAGCAGCACTGGCACCCCTCAACAGACAACAACAACAATCGCAGCCTTCAAGTCCATCAAGGGTTCTCAACGGCAGCCAAGCAGCTCAGATGAAAGGGTATACAACTCGCAGTGGTCGTATTGTACAGAAGCCTTCATATCTAAAGGACTATAAGACTTAGACATTGTTTTAGAGTAATATTGTTCAAGAACACTGTAACTTGCACATGGACCTTCAGTTGAGTTCTTGTTTTGTTAGAAAGGGAGATGTAACGATAATAGTATAAATCTAGGGCTGGGCTTCCTGTGTGTGAATGACAGTGTGAGACCGCCATATTGTGAGCTAAGGTCAATAGTGCTTAGACAATCGTTATTAGATGATTTATCACTCCTGTTGAAGTCAAATAACGATACAACCTTGGCCAGCATTCAGATCATCCCATAAGTTTTGGTCAGATGCGGCACTTCAATTAATATGACAACTGGGTAAAATTTAGCAAAAGAAGTTCTCAAAACTTAAGAGACAGTGCTGTTCAATTTTCAAGGAACACACCACAGAGTCAGAGATAATTGCGAATAGTGGAGCAGAGGCACCACCACCACAAAAAAGGGAACAGGGATTGGACAACTGACATAACATAAAATTACTACTCACTGATGAACAGGAAAGAGTAAAGGGTAGGCGTTTTATGAAACGCATCAAAGAGAGATGGGATATTGAATGTCCCAATTTTTCAGCAGTGAGCACAAAGAATCTAAGAAACCATGTTGTAAGGTTTAAGAAAAGAAAAAAAGATAACAAATCTGTTGCTGGTCCAAAAACGAAGTGACCCAGCAGAATTAGATAGCACTAAATACCAAGATCATGATGCTTCGTTGGCTGTTGGTACATTGGGAGAGAATATCATTGGAGGTGAAGAGCAACATGGCGCAACATGGCATGAATATAGCTTACCAACGCTTGCTGGATCATTAGATGAAACATTTACTAAAGATGTAGATAACGGAACTGGTGCAACTATTTTGAAAAAGAGCACTTTTGACGAAATTTAACAAAGGGAAAAAACTCCGACGATGAAAGCCAACGGACGAGGTTCTGCAAAGTGCATGCAGAATACTGGAAAAAAGGCAATGTAAATACCAGATATCACGGATATATTGTATGCCATGGGTAAGGAAGTAGCCCCCAAAATGAGAGTGAAACATATAGGAGCAATGATGAAAGACCAAAATCAAAAACAAATGGTAGTAGATCATCAAGAATGACTAAGAGCGAAAAGTATGTTAGGTAAACAATCAAGTGATGAGAGACCGTATTTGAGACGCGATCTAGGGGGTAGAGGTTTGAAATCCATGAGGGAAGTTTATAAGGAAACCAAAGTGCGAATTGCATGTTACATGGAAAAGTCACCAAGTATATGGACGCTTGGGATAAGGAAAAGGCAAAGGCGCTGGTATACGTCAGTAAAAAGAGAAGCCCAGGAAACACTACTGAAAAGTATAGGATACCCAATAGAATTCGAAGATGGAGAAATTAAGATTAATAAAGGAGAACAGCTCGAGGGTGCCTAATAAAAAGACATTATATTTAATGCACTTCATCACTACGGGATTTCATGTCGATTGAAAACTTCTAAGGCTGTCTAAAAGAAGCGCGAAGTTGGTTAAACATTGAAGCAATGTCGGATTTTGCGATAATTTTGTGCTCTGAGACTCCTATTGTCTTGAGCTCCATGGTGTCACATATAGAATCTTTGTGCACTACGCATACATTGACAGCACTTGGCTACATTCCGAAATGTGGTAATCCAAAGACATCGAACAAGTCAGTAATAAATGATTTTTTAAAGTTGATATCAAACCTAGCTCAGTATCCATTTCAGAGCATGTGAATGTATGAATGGTGCAATATTTCCTCATTTGAGCTGTATGCTACTTAGTTATCAAGAATTTATATTTATATCGAGGCGTTTTGACACGATCCCAGTGCAAAAAAAAAAACAGTAAACGATGAGTTTTCACCTTGATTCATATATTTTCGGTTTTGGCGAGATCTCATTGCTGTACTTCGTTCTACCTTTTCCACCAACTATTAGGGTCCTATGTTAATAGAATGAGGGGTATGTTTTATAAATAGAAAGCCAAAAAGTATAGAATTTAGCTTCATAACATAGCTATAATAAAGAGCGCGCTCTGATTGGCTAATTTACCGTGAACTATTTCACGATTGAAACACGCTCACGTCAGATTTTTTCTCTCTCTTAAAAACAAAGAAAAAACAAACAAACAAAGAAAAACTAACCCGAAGAGCTATTAGATGGCATGGCTGAAAATCCACTTATTGAAAGAGACGAAAATTTCCCAAACTTTAACGTCAATTTTGACTGGTTTTCGGCGGAGCAGGAGCAACAACCTAAGCAAGCAAAAAAATCATCCAACTACACGATTTCCGACGCCGCCTGAAAAGGATTTGGCATTTGATCGACAAATAAACAACTTTTTAGATTCTATTTTCGCGTGTTAATATTATGGCTATGTTATAAAAGAAATGTATCACGCTTAGCGTGCGTCCATCGTGAAATGGATGCATTTGGGAGGTTGCCCGGCAGACACCTCGTGCGACTGTTACGCTTCTTTCGTGCTTAGCAGCCTCCCGCGGGCATCCGTTTCACGATGGACGCACCCAGTTTCAATCCTAATAGTTTTATATTTTTAATAATTCATCTATTCTTTCCCTTACAGCGTAGTTTCACTAGGATTTATATTTATATTTTTGTAAATTAGTATTGAAAATCCCCTTTGGGATAACTAATAAACGGGTACAAATACAAGCAAACCTCAAGCAAACCTCAAACCAGAACAGAACAGAACATGCGAATGAGGACAAGTCCAAAGAAACGACTGTAACTTTAATTTTGCTGGAAGGAAGACTCAAGACAAGCCATTACTGCAAACTATCAAAGCCTAGAAGAACAGCAACCAAAAACATGGAAGTGACTACTAGTTAAAAGAAGTCATAGATGTAGAAACACCTCAAAGATGCACAACTGAATCGAATATAAAATTATGTAAAGTTTACTGGGGAAAGTGTTGAAGTGCGATTTCTGTGTAAAGGATCACGTGATCCTTGAATAAGTTGTTAGTTGGGGAGGTAATTCATTATTGTACGAATATTTTCACCTCGCTTTCTATAATAAAACTTAAAGCCTTCTTATTCAATGCTACTGTATGCTCACTTTGTTTCCAGCTGCCGATTTGTCCCGGTTCGAACATTTATTCCTTGTTTGATCGCTTTACCATACAATAGACTGCTTACACTTAAGGAACATTGTATACGGCTTCTTGCTCGGTAGCCTGGGCACAATTGTTACAACCCTTGATAATTGACAAAATTAATATTTCCCTTTTGTAGATCTATACAAGCTCCAATTCCCAAAAGAGGTTTCAAGACTTCTTTGACAATTAAATGAAAAAGGTAATAGTCCTTGTAAAAGTGATAGCACTATTTCTATTGTTCTGCGGCATATCACTTTCCCCACATCATAATTTTGAGATTTTGATACTGGGGATGCATCAACCTACGGAGAACACGTTTTGAAGAGATTTTTTCACGAGTTGTTTTTAAAAATATTTTCTTTTGAGCCTTTTTTTTCAACCAATCAAAGGAGTCAAACACAAAAGAAAAGAAAAGTTACCAATTTGCAATGTTCTCCACAGAATTTTCTAATATTTAAACCCAGATCAGAGTAATCTCTAAAATGAAATCATGGTTTAGCGAATAAGATGAATGGCTTAAACAATACCACAATCAACGCCTTTCTGCATTCTATGCCGTTCATGCAGTACTACCGGATTCCTTGACGGACAATTACTGAACTTTTTTTACTTCTTCCAACTTGTCTTAATTGCTTAGCATTATTTCTTGGTATTTCTGGGTTTTTTTTTCGATATCCCTTGTTTCATGACTGAATCTAAGAACCAAATCTGCATTGTACGTTGCATAAAAAGAACATGCATCCTCCCGCCATTGTTGCTTCACGCCAAATGAAATGGCTTCCGCTTCTGCTAGCAATTTCGAGTGAATGTTTTGGATTCAAAAACAAACTGATATACAAACAAGCAGACAATTATTCTAGCAAACAAAAATACAACTAAACTAAAAACTGTTTTTAATAAAAAAAATTTTGCCCTAGGGGATAGTTCCTAAAATAGCTTAGCTCTGATTGAGTCTGTACGTTTAGGGAAGGCTTTAGTTCTTGGATGTATAGCATTTCGTACACGCACAAGACAGTCAAGTACATTGCGGCACTTTCTCAGCACCGAAAAGTCCTGGGTGAAGGGCTTCTCAAGACCGTGCTGGCTCACGTGTTTAGCGATTGAAGAGCTCTCTTCGCTTACGTGGTGTTCCGTAATGCGCTGATGTAGGTGTCGGCCGGTATAGCCGGCAAAGGCCAAAGATCATCAATGCATGAACAGTGCGTTGTTTACAGATTTAAATGTGGTCTATGCGATATTGACTATCGAAATGTAGCCGGCTTGGCGATTTGTCAATTTCCGAGTGTTCCAAATATCCATATTATTCATCTTTGAAGTCTTTTGATGAAATATTTCATCGTCAGGTTAAACCATCGTATAACATCGTCAGGTTATAATTTAAAATCGATTATATATGGATGAAGTTTCAGTTGCCTCATCGATTATTATGATGCTTTGCCATTAAAGGATTCTTCTGAGGTGGATATCTTGACCTACAGTCTATAGTCTGTAGATTTGCTTCAGTTAATCGAAAACTAATTGCACCGCCATTGATTGCAATTGTTTCTAATTGCTGTGCAATTATCGTTACACTTTGAACCATAACGGTTGATTATCGTACTTACTCGTATACGAGTTCCAGACAGCGCTATATTACTTCCATATGTCGAGCATTAACCGGTTTAACTGGGTGGGAATGTCTAAAATATGAGATTCCACCGGGCATTCCTCTAATCAACGTTGCTGTAAACTAATCAAGGGCTCAAAACTCTTAAGGAACAGTACGAAGGACTCGAGGTTCGTATACCACCTTGATTTAGCTTCTGTAACTGAAGTAGATGCATTAGGAGATGCGACGAATCATTTTAGACTTAAGATCATGTATTCAGTCAGCGTTATCTGAAAGGGAAATGATTATTTGTGATATTTGTATGCTTTTTACAGTTGAAACAAACGTAGAGAAACAACACCTTTTCGACGTTTTACTTATTGATCATGTCATTATCAAGTGCAGCGCAAAACCATTTATGTGATAGAGGAATGCCAGACTAAATTTTCATTAAAGCGGTCTACATCAGTTGTGCGTTAATCGGATAAACAGGAATGGAAAAATTTCCTTTTAAGTTAAAAATATTTTTATCACTATTTTCGTCTATCTAAAGCCTTGCAACAAATTATGATGTAGAAAAGATTGAGACAATAAGTCTAACTTTTTTTAAAGACAAGCAGCTCGTGAGATACGAAATTTCTTGGGGTTCTGCTTGCGGCGTCCTCTAAAAAAGGACCTTATTTGGAAATTGTCTATTTTCTGTACATAATGAATAGTAGAACTTTACATAGAACTATTGCACAAGTACCTAATTTAGAAGAAACAGTTTATCGAGAATAAAAACTGTGAGCGATAAACAACAAAAGTTTTTTATCATTATTCCTTTAAATATTAGAACTGCGAAAAGTCGATATTATTTTTTCATATTACAATGTGAGCAAATATGCTAAATACTTGGTTAAGGATTACCATCAAGATTGTTCCAGGTCCATCTAATCCTTGCATGTTGCTGCACAAATGCGTGATGAATAAGGGGCTCACATGCTCAACTTGAAAACACAAGACAGTTCTAGGAATCCAGAACCTTGCATCAATCCGGATTCTCTTACAGTTGGGGCGAAATGACTTATTTCTCAAACGAAGTCCCAGAAGAAAGCCTTAATTCTATTCACAGTATTGTTAATCAGTTAACTCCGTCGTAACAGGCAAAAACGTTTTTTGATTGAAAGTTTTCCATCGGTTGAATTAGTAGCATAGAGGATAAAAGTGGGAGTAGGAGTGCAGGTCTCAGATTCGATTCTCACAGTCATTTAGCTTTAAACTTTGACGGAACCTTCTCAAAAGCTCATGCTCAACTTGAAAACTTCTTCCATTATATGGCCATTGATTTTCAACGTGGAAACATCTTCCTTTAGTTGGAAAGGTCATTAAAGTGCGCCTAACCCCCTGTTATTTCCCATTTTGACGAAATGTTGGAGTATTTCTAATGACTACGAAAAAATTACGCGCTTTAAATGAATTCCGAATTTTTACACAATTTTAAAGTTTGGAGTTCCATGGAACACTTTCAAAAAACTTAAGTCTGGATAGACGTTACACTAGTTTGTACGTTTCAAAAGTTTATTGTGTAGTACAAAAGAGTGTGACGTCTACCCAGGCGGAAATGTCCGACCTCAGACTCTTAGGAATTGCAGCTTTTGCTGGGATTTTTTCGCCTATAAATACGAAAAATTAGTTTTCAGCAGCTTTGAGTGAAATTCAAAGTGTATTCAAATCTACATCACTTCAGCGATCGAATTAGTCAACCAAGTTCCCATACAGTTAAAACCCACAATTAAGAACCTACATTTTTGGGATTTGGGACATTTTGGACATTTTAGCCTAAACAGGTTCTTATATAAATGGTAGTTAACACAATTTCAGGCTACTTAGGTTCTTAAAATAGGTTCTTAATTCTGGAGAAACAATGAAAACACAGCTGCAAAACAAGTTGGTTCATTAGCCTTTATACCTTATATTATCATTATTATTATTTACTAGCTTTAATGCATACTGGTGTGTGTCATACATACTCTTGCACTCATTTTTCTTTAAAAACATTTTTGACAGCAATGGCAATCTGTTTGATTTTTCTTGTCTTCAAATATGATTTCTTGCTAATTCTTGCCTGTAATGTACTAATAAGATTTTAGAAAATAAGAACCTGTTTTCAATTTTTAGGCTAAATAGGTTCTTGTTTATAGGGGGTATAAAATCTAAGTTTTAGGCTAACAGATTCTTAATTTTCAGGTTCTTAGTTGCGCGTTTTTACTGTATAGTCTCAGGTGTGCTACCACAGGAAGCTCAAAGGCCCTTTTTGCCGATGTTTTAAATTGTGTAATAGCTTTGGAATTCATTCAAGTCGAGTCATTTTATCGTAGACGTTCGTTAGAAATGGTCGGACTTTTTATCAAAATTGGAAATAACAGGGGGTTATGCGCACTTTAATTGTTCATGAGTTTGAGAAGGTTCCGTCAAAGTCTAAAGCTAATCGCAAAGTTGTTAAGCACCTACAATCAATGGCTATACAATACGCTATCGATTATCTAAAGCAAACCATTTAAAGAAATAGAGGTCAAGAGATTCAGCACCAAGGACTCTTCAACTAATATAATCATCTATATTGTGAGGCCGAGATTAAAAAAGTATCATGATGTAATATGTAAAATATGCAAAAGCTCATCAACGGAAACCGCGAAATGCCAAATGACCACTTTCCGTTCAGCCCAACCAAAAACAGTTGGTTGAAATGAATATGTTCTTATTGACTGAATGGGAGGGCAGCTAGGACGGGAAAATTATTGGCGCTGGCTCGAGGTCATGCTAGCTAGAATGAGTAAGAGGTAAATGTTTTCTCGTCTGGCCCGACGGATCGTTCTTCTTCATCTTCTTCTTCTTTTTCTTCTTCTTCTTCCATACTGAAACAGCATGAATCGTGCGGGGTTGTTGTTGTTGTTGTTGTTGTTGTTGTTGTTGTTGTTGTTGTTGTTGTTGTTGTTGTGTAATATACTCCCGCTCTGTCATTTCTTTTTCCCCAACATTCACATACAAAAGAATATAGAGTATTGTTCGCCTTTATATTTTGGAAAATTTAAACTATGAAAAAGTGAGCAGTAAAGTGTGTGTCTACAGTTGATAGAATAATTAAGTCAGTCGCTCCAACATATTTCCGCGAAGACAAGGTGCAGCGATTTATCCAGAGTCCCGGGGGCCCCTTAATGTTAAGGTTTGCCACGTATGATGTTACCGTATGTTAAGTGGTGCTTTGTGGGTTTTTGTTGTTGTTGTTGTTGTTTTTAACGTTCTGTTTTAGCTATTTAGAGACAATTTCATTTGGCAAATACAGGCTAGGAAAGTCAGTGAAAGCGACTTTACAGCATCTTTGTTTCTAAAGCTGGCGCAGTCTCATACAGTTGGCAGAGTGCAATATGGAATCTCAAATTGACTTTATTTTTAATTATTATACCTATGGTAATTATGCCTATTAATGTATTCTAAGTATATTATAATATACTTTATTGATGTCAGTTGCACCATCGATAATTATCATGCTCTGTCATTTGAAGATTCCTGGGTGTTGGATCTCTTGACCTCCATTTCTTTGAAGTGCTTTACAGTCTGGAGTCTATAGATTTGTCACAAATAATTTAATGCTAATTGCCCGGCCAGTGATCTTACAGTCCTTAATAGCTCTTAATAAGTGTAATTAGCTTCACTCTTTGAACCCTTAATTATCCCACTTACTAGTCTAATAGATCCCTGCATAGTGAGCCGCATATCACTTGACATTCGAACGCTTGGCTGTAGTTAAATCAAGACTTCAAAAAGCCATCTAATAATTAATAACACTGTCTGACAATTATTTGGAAATTCAAGGTTAGTATATATATACTTCCATAATTGACTTTAGTATTGTGGGTAGCGAGGAGATTGCAAGGGGACTAACATGTGAAATGGAAAAATTCATTTAAAGATTCTGTGTAAGTACCCAAAAGAAAGTGTCAACGTTGTCAGAATATTATTCAGGTAGCAAAAGTTTTTACCATTGCTTTCTCACAATAAGATCGGACGCAGCTTTATGTTATTGAATATTTACTTTCTGTTTCAGTTCCACGAAGAGATGTTCAGTTTTTGGCCATTTTAGCTTTCTCGTGCCAGTGGTTAGGAAAATGGTTTTATGCGAAAACCCTTTTTAAGAGCTAGAAAAAAAATTCACTATATCAACTATTTGGGCAGTAGCATTTGACTGATTGCGCCAGTTTTCTTTTCTTTTCTTTTCTTTTCTTTTCTTTTCTTTTTCTTTTCTTTCTTTTGTTTGTTGTTTTTGTTTTTTTGGGGGGCTTATGCGAATGTACGATGCGAGTTCCATAGGGCTCATGAGATTTCCTTTGGCCAATTATTCCTTGTTCAGCGGAGAAAATAATTTTATGAGAAAATAATTTCTCGGAATTTCGAACGTACCTATATCTATTTTGAAATACAGGATTCCAACCAACTTAAGTATGTACGATTTACGGCTGAAACTGGAACATAAGCAACGTAGAGGATAATGCCTTTTTTGCGATGTTGTTTATAGGATATTGCCCGCCGTCGTTTTCCAATCGCACCCACACACAAAAACTGCCAAAAGAAACTTCGAATTCATGAAAATGGAAAATTAATTCAAATATCCATGGATAACTTATTAGATAGGGGACTTGATCGCAATTTTTACCACGTGTCAGCCTTGGGCTATGGTACTATGAAACCCATGGAAATATGATGAGTATTAAGAAGGTCGTTGAGCCAAATGTATTACAAAGTCCTGTAGGGTGAACCTGGTTCTTATACAAAGACAAATAGCAAATTCATATGAACAATTAAACAGGGTGAACAATTAAACAGCCAACTACACTTTGGTTACCCACCAATATTCCAAAGGATTCTTCAGTCCTCGTAAGTTTAACATTCTTTGCAAACAGTGATCAAATAATTTGAACGTGAGATATATAACTTTACTGATAAATAATAGTCAATGAATATGAACATTCGATAAATTTAATTAATGCTAGCTAGTACCACGCAAGTGGGGTGCTATCGTTACGTCTTTGATTCATTGACTGATGATGAACCGATGGAGTATGGTCGAAATATCCAGTAAAAATGGCTCTAGTTCAGTCACTTCTCGTTATCTTATTTAATGTCAAAATTTATGCTCAAAAGAACTTATTCAAATAAATAATAGTCTTATATTATCCGTTTAGGTCGGTTAGTCATCTGCGACAAATATATAATTATTTTGATGAATTATTCATGTATAGACTGTATAGTATAATAAGGCAAATGACGTACACTGAGGAGCTAATTGACCTAATCCGTGTAACAGTGTTTCCCAATTCAGCGTGGCAAACCTCCTGAAGATTGATCTACTTTAGCCTGCGTGGCCGGTTCTAAGGGGAGGGGAAAGGGGAAGGAAAGGGGAGGGGAATATCATTTCATATTATTTGTGAGGAAGAAAATCCTTTCTTTTGTAAATAACGATTTATAATGGTAATTGAACTAGGTGGAGTGCAATTTGGTCTGAAATCATACGAGTGATTACAAAATTGCACGACTGCGTAGCGGTAGTGCAATTTGTTAATCACAAGTATGATTTCAGACCAAAATTGCACGACACGAAGTTCAATTACCACTTAATTATATCCATTTTGAAATCTACAGTAGTAATACTTGCAATACATAGTGAGTGATAACTTGATAATGAAATGACAGGTATATTTATTAGATGGTTTTCAAGTGTTTGTACATCGTTATAAAAGAACTCGTTGGTATAACCGGAAGTGAAGCTACACAAATATTTATAACCTTGCTCACGTGACCATCACATTAACTACGTCACGTCAGCGTCACGTCAAAATTACTGTCTTTACCGAATGCATGCTGCTCACGACAGCTAGTCCATAGTTATAATATCAGTCTAAAAATGATTTTGCAGTTGAGTGGGCCTTCAGAGTCGATGATAAATGCTCGTCTCGTCTTCTTCATTGGTTCTTTTAGTCCAGTCCCAGACTCTCTTTCTTGCCGCTCCAGGACTCGCGGAGAAAGAGAGTCCAGTATAACTTGCATGCGCATGTGCAAAATGAGCCAATCAATTAATTAATTAGTATTTTGCGAGCTTGCAATATGCAAATGTCAGTGTTTGGTAGCAGTGGTAGTGATGCGTATCGAAAAATTCACAAATACGTCTTTCACAACTGTCCATCCGTAAATGGCCTGTAACTGCTCAAACTTTGGTAAAAGATTATAGTTGGTTTTTCCAAGTGCATAGCTCACTGAATCAACAAATGGCTTTCCGAAATGAGACTGATATCGTGTATACAAAACACTTTCTTCTTCAGCCATCTTGAATCATTAGATGACTTTAGGATTTGTAACCACGCGATCACCACATGAATGTGGTGATCGCGTGGTCACTAAACTGACATGCG
Organism: Telmatactis stephensoni; assembly: GCA_029948255.1. Taxonomy (NCBI): domain Eukaryota; kingdom Metazoa; phylum Cnidaria; class Anthozoa; order Actiniaria; family Isophelliidae; genus Telmatactis; species Telmatactis stephensoni. Next base: position 18,317 of record JALIZF010001127.1, read on the forward strand.
CATGCAAGTTATACTGGACTCTCTTTCTCCGCGAGTCCTGGAGCGGCAAGAAAGAGAGTCTGGGACTGGACTATGGTTCTTTCTGCTGTTTGTTGGCGAAGAAGTTTATTGTGCAACAGGTTGGCCGGCGGCTCACTTTGGCGCCATTCCTTGATCACCGAAACACAAAATTTTGTTGTCAGAATTGGAAAGGATACTAAACCAGCATTGAAGCTTGGATGATACCTACTTGGATAATATTTCTCTTTGTTGAAATATATGGAATTCATCTTAGTCATGAACTAGCATAAAACGTGCTTTAATTGAGAAATGTAATTTTGACAAGAAACGTCTTTTTGCATGTATCTTCAATGTCAGCTCTTTGGCCGTCCTCAAGCATGCTGAAATATGGTCTTAATTAATTTTACTACACAATATTTTCCTCATTCTGTTTGGAGAACGAATTATCTGAAGTGATTTACAAGAAAATGGATAAAAATGAAATTTTACAGTCTTTGGTCGAGATTTGTGGGCGCCATGTGTCAGTCAACGATGTTGTTGATGTCGATTTCAAGACGACAGGATTCTTGTCTTGTTGTTGTAAATAGCAAGGAACTGTTTAGTTCAACAGCTTGTATTTTTGTTGGTAGCTACAAATTTACGTTGTGAGATATCCTGGCTTGTGTCACTGGAAAGCAAACCATTTGTTCTTGAAAAGCAGGAACTTCAATGGACTCGGTACTTGGATTGTTGATGATATGTTTGTACATAGCTTGACATTTCCAATGTCGAATGATTAGAAGGACAATGATTCTCAACAGTTATTGGTATAGCTCTGAGGAAAATTTTGTCGTCAACTGAAAACTGTAAGTTTTCAATTTTGTCCATTTTCTTGTAAAAGTTTTGCCTTTCACCTGTCTTTCCCCAGAAAATCCCCTCAATTTTTTAGTCATACTTTTAATTGGCTTTATTTTTTTCTGTGTTCTGATTGGTCAGAATGTATGTTACCTGCTATCTCATTGGTTGTTCAAATTGGTGCGATTAATGGCTCAAATTGATGTGATTTAGAGCAAAAAAGATGCGATTCGTGAATAAATCGCACACTTTTTAACCAATCAGATTGCAGGATTTGTTAGTGATTTCAAAATGGATATAATTAACTGGTTAACAACCACTCTAAATAACCACGATAAAATCTTTCATAGTTTAGTCTGTTCTGGTGTGTATCATCATTGAGAATTATTGAGAATTTCCGCCAATCGAATTTACGGTCACCAGCGACCGTAAATTATCAAAATACAAGGGTACGTTGCAGGCCCAGTTGCAGGCCCTTCCTTTCCCTCCTCCCCACTCCTTCCAAATACCCCTTCCCTTCCCTTCCCTCCCTTAGAGCCAGCTACGCAGGATAGATCTTCTTTTGTTTTGAAACTTGTCGGATTATTCCTTTGGGATACTCACGAATTGTTTGAAGAGTAAGAACAAAAAAAAAACCCGAATCCTCTGGAGGTTTGTCATGCATGAAAACATAGTGACGCGTGGATTAGGTCTATCAAACATTAAAAACTACTATATCTTCATAAAGTCAGTAGCACATTTATTTTAATTTTATTGACTGTCTGATTCACTTGCTATGAAAACTTACCCCAACTTCAACTGTCTACTTTCATAATAGCTATAATGCGTTTTGTTTTGTGAGTAGTTATTGCCATAAACCTCTTAGCAACCGGTCCGAAGAGGGAAAATTTTCCCACATTCATCGAATTCTTTTGTCGATTGGATTAGGTGGATTAGTCGTAGGTGACAAAATAAGTGAGGTTTTAACATAAAGGCCAAGTCGAGAACCAAACAATGTCCTCGCTGTTTTCTTTGCGAACTGTATACAAACAAAGTTGGCATTAATACAAAAAATATATAAATATGAAATAGATGGACTCTCCAGAAATGCAGTGAGAAAATTGAAGAGAGAAAATTGAAGCTGGTCAAATTGTCAAGCATTTTCACCATGCTAGATGTCCTTCAAATATAAGTAAGTAATCGACTGAACTGCTTTATAAATTATATTCGTATCATTATTGCAACAAAGAAGTAAAACTTACGGCATTGGCTCTTGCAACTGTTTTCCTCTTGCCATTTACTCCGATCCAAAAGCAAATATATGTTGAGTTCCTATTTTGTTTCATTCTTCTTTGCTCCTCAGTTTGTTTAGGCACGATAATCGTAGATGTTTTGCATTTAACGGTAGTGGTGCTTAATCCGACTCTCGCTGCATTCCACTTGGGGCAAGTGTGCGACTCGGAGTACCGGCCAGAAATGCACCATTTCAGCCAGTTTGCCGCAAGATCCCTCCACCAGTAAGCAATTCAAAAATCTACTTCGAAATCGAACACCATTTGCGACTTGACTGAAGTGAACAACCTCAAGAAAGATTCGGCCATTGTACTGGAATTATGACCGACTGAATCAAAGTCTTATAGAATAAAATTATCATGAATTATGGATGGCGCGAACTTCAGGCGATCTCACGTGCAGGCTAATGTTGACATCCATGGGCATTGACATCGTTTATTCCGTTCATGTTGTCCGACTTTGTTCCTGTTACTTTTTCTCAAAGATTATCTGGAGTTTTAATCACCTTAGCTCTTCATTTTATACGGCTTATTAATGTAATATTTACACCGCACAAGCTATTTTTGCTGGCTTTGACCGCCTGGACTTTGCCTGTCTTTAACGAGATCAGTAAACTAAAATGGAAGATCTTCTTAATAGGATTAACTGCTTTTAAAAGAACCTGATGACATACTGAAATTCGAATTTCTAGCAACCTAACTATCAAACTTTCTCGTGACCAAGGCGAAAGAAGATGGCGGCAGTTTATGTTCTATGTAGTATTTCTATTTGATTTTTCTGTTTATTCTTTAAATATCATCATGGATCTAGATGAGAAGACAGTTATTTCGCTTATCTGATTAACCAAGTCATCGATGAAAAATTAAATTGGTGACTCTCCAGGAGAGCACATCAAAAAGTACCTGGACACACTACCGATTGAAGACAAGCTCGTCCAGCATCTAAATGAGACGTTTGCCTCATTCCACGAGTCAATGGGCTTTATGAATGTCAATTATGAATCCATGAAAACAAATCTTGAAGACCAAGAAAGGAAATTTGCTCTTCTCACTGCCGAGAACTGCGCTTAGAAAGGTCAGCTTTCCCACTTGACAGCACGCGTAAATCAGCTCGAGTCACAGCTTGACGAGCTCGAACAGTATATTAGGCGTGACTGTGTGGAAATAAAGGGCATACCAATATTTCCAGATGAGGATACTGATGACATAGTCCTAAGAGTGGCCAAATTCAGTGATGGATGTCCATGTGGTAAAAGAGGATATATCTATAAGCCTCAGGTTGCCAGTATCCAATCCTCCAAAGAACGACACTGGTATGGGCGATGATGAGCTTCCCTCGCTCCCCACCAAAAATCATTGTAAAGTTTGCCAAAAGGAAAACAAAAGATGCCTTTTATAAAGCTCGTTGTAAACTAAAGAACTTCACCTCAACTGATGTCAAAGACAACTACTCCACAGAGAAAGGATATAAGATCTACTTGTCCGAAAGTCTAACACAGAAAGCTGAAAAACCAAGTTTTTCAAGTCATGCCTCAAAGCCAAAAAAGAGCTGGAATTCGAATTCATATCCACGAATAATGGTCGGATCCGTATGAAAAAAGATTTCAACAGAAGCTGAGGAACTGAAAAGCAACTACTGCCGAAAACAGTGATGGCTAGCTGATCTATCTCTAAACTGTTATCTGATGAAAAAGATAAGTAGCCTTTTGAGCTATTATATTTATCTAGTCAGTGTCTGCTTATTATCTGGAATCCCTGAATTATCACTTGAACTGTAAACTCTTCCTTTTATAGAAATTGTAAAAAAACGTGAGAAATAATTGTAGAGGTAGGGATCCAGTGCGACACTGTCTTGTTATAAGTGGTTCCATCTTAAATGCACAGCCCTTTCTATCAAGAAATATAATTATTTTTCTAGAACAAATGATCTATGGATTTGTATTTTCTGTAAATCTGAAATATTTCCTTATCATAGTATGGACTACAATGAATTATCCAAACTCTCATTTAAGGTGACTGACTCCGTTGAAGCGGCAAAACGTTCGAAAACCAAGACCGCATGACACTAGTGAAAAACGTCTGCGCATACTCGTAGTCAAGTCTTCGTGCTTTTGTAAACTTATGCAAATTTCGCTCTTACGCTTGCCTTCAACAATGGTTTTCACAAAATGTCAAAACTTAAGGTTATTTCTTGAAACTTAGGGCCAGTATTCATATAATGTCTTCATTAATGCAACATCTTTGTCTTACAAAAGTATACAAGAGAAATTTTATGTATACACCGAGAACACGAACATTTCATTTCAAGCTAAAACTCACACATTTCTTAAGAAAACATCGTAATATGCACGCATGCGCAGACGTTTTTCACTAGTGTCAGACCGCATTGCATTCGAAAACCAAAGACTGCATTATTTTGGCAAACAATGCAACGCGGTCTTCATTTTCCAAGATAACTTCATTGGGAGTTTACACTGTTTTCACAGCTTCAACACCTTTGACGGCTAAAAACTCTTCATTTTTGCACAGGACCATGTAGTTTTTTTGTACTCATTTGAAAAAGTAGCTTGATATCCCGAACATATCAAATATGCAGAAAAAGTTTAATACTCTAACCTACGAAAAGATGGATTTTTGTATCTATTATTGCTCGACTTCATGGTACTTTTTGATAGGAGTCACGACACAAAAGTCAAGAAGTGAAGGTATTTTATTGACATTACATCAAAAATGCCTATACCATTATGTAGATTATTCCTTTGGCTAATATTTGTGTAATTAGGTGTTGGTAGTACAATTATCTTGTGACTTGTAAATTTTTGAATGATGACTTCCAGTAGTGCCATCTTTGTTCTACTGAAAAAGTCATGAAAAGGTATGCATTCAAAGCTGATTATCTCGAAAACGACCTAGGGACACCCCATGTTTCTTCTTTTTTTTTTTGGGGGGGGGGGGGGGGAAATCAGCATTAAATTTTACATGAGAAAAGTTTCAAGAGAAGGATCTTTTAATACTTTTGCCAACGTAGTCAGTCACCTTAATTCAAATTCCCTTTGTCTTTGCTCAAGTAAATTAGCAAATATAGGTCTTTAGACTCGGCCCCGTCATGATATAATAGATTCAATTAGTAATACCCCCGGCTTATCAGAAAGTGGTATTGATCATTTACCCGTTGCAACTAACTTTGATTATTATACTGTTCATGATTTTTATTCTAATGAAGAAATTCAATTATCTCTCTCAGAAAAGTCCTTTAAAGCTCTTCACTGTAATGTAAGAAGGCTGGGAGCTACTTTTGATTCCTTGTCCCAGATGCTAGCCGAGCTAATCATAATTTTTCAATAATTGGAATTTCTGAGACTAAAATGCAGTTCAAGGTTTAGAGCCTACTATGAATATAGACTTACCAGGCTATGATTTTATTTCACAACCATCACTTACAAATGCAGGAGTAATAGGTGTATTAATCAAAACCTTTCTTATACTATCAGACATGATTTATCTTGAGAGTGTTGTTGTACGTGGGTGTCATTATTCAATGTCCAAGCTGTTACTTCCACGTAAATGGGTATTATTTTCCAAGCCGTTTCGGGCCCCTGGCCCATCTTCAGGGAAAGAATGGATTTTTTACAATTTCAGTTAGTTCACGTGGAATACAAACAAAAACAGACTTAATGAAGATGGGCCAGGGGCCCGAAAGCTTGGAAAATAAAATCCATTTACGTGGAAGTAACAGCTTGGACATTGAATGATTTATCTTGTTCTCAAAATGAATTTGATTCTTTGTGGGTAGAAATACAAAGCTCTGATAATCATAACATAATTTGTGGTATCTTTTATAGACACCCAGGTATAAATCCAAAGTTAGCAAAAATAATAGGTACTGCATACATGTTGTTTGGAGATTTTAATTTCAACCTCCTGAATTGTGATTCTCATTCTGAGACCGAAGAATTTTTGAATATGTTAATAGACCATTTCACGGTTGTCGTGGCTCAACCTCAGCCTCGATATCGTGTAATATATTCTTTAGAATTGGACTACAGCCCGTGGAATTTTAAAGTGTTTCGATTGTTTGTTGATGTGTGCATTCCTTACCTTACCATGGGCTACAGTCGATTTCTAAAGAATATATTACACGCTGTCGAGGCTGAGGTTGAGCCACGACAACCGTGAAATAGTCTATTGAGTACGTTGAATATAATTCTTCAACTTTTTGTACCGGTAACTCAATCTTTATCTTTCTTTCTTTCTTTCTTTTTATTTTTTATTTTCTATTTTTATTTTTATTTTTATTTTTATTTTTATTTTTATTTTTATTTTTATTTTTATTTTTATTTCTATTTTTTTATTATTATTATTATTTTTTATTTATTTATTTATTTTTATTTTTTTTGAACTGGGCCATAAATAACAAAACTAAGACACACTTGATAGCTACGATACACCTCTGTAATCCAGGAAAATGTGTAGGAAATCCGTTACAGCGAAAATCGTTGCATCGCGACCTCCAACGTCGGTAAGATTTTGGTCTTTACTGATCCGTCCATCATTCTTGGGGACGGAGCTTTCACGAACTCGTTCAGTGATTGGCCGGTTGATTTGAAAGAAGCTCCGCCCCAAAACTGAATGACGGCTCAGAAAATCCCAAAATCAAAACAAAATTTTGCAATTTGCTGGTCGCGATGCAACGATTTTGGCTGTAAAAGTCTATCGGTACATTCAGCGTTTTGACATCAGCAAAAAGTCACTTCCGTGAAACTTGAGCAAATTGGCTTCCAAAATTTACAAATTAAATGTCTACCTGGACTTTATGTGAACAGGCATAAGTCATGAATTTCTACGTTTCTTAAGATAATTACCAATTCTATCAGTATAATATACTTAGGTCATATACTGTCAAGAGTTCAAAACTGCAAAATTAAGTTTAAAATTATTAATTAATTAATTAATTATTAATTGATTGATTAATTGATTAATTAATTAATTAATCTCCTTGATACCTGAGCATGACGAAGAGCGGCGAGGGTTCTAAATTTCACATATCTCACTATATATATATTTGTTGTAGTGCAATCACGTGATCTTGCATAAACCATGACATAGCGACACGTTATTTGGTCTAAAAGGCAGTACCCAAACATCACCAACATCAGCACCACTACAACCAACAACAGCCACAAACAGGTAGAAAATACCAACAAACACAGCAAACAAAAAACTAAAAGCTATGCTTTAATGAAGTTTGACCTCTAAAACCTGGTGTTATTGAGCGACGGAAGCAGAGACGGAAGCAGAAGTGCTCCTCCACCATCCTCGTCTAAATGAGTAAAAAAAAAAACCTGAGACGCAAGCAGAACGGGACGGTTCCATTTTCGTATGCTTTCGTTTCTGCTTCTGTCACTCGTGTCGACGTGAAAATCAGAACAACCTAAGCGGAAGCATAGACCAATCAGATATTCTCTTGGGAAGTAAAATTAGTGGTGATCATTCCATCGTGCATTGTACATAAAACAAGGAATTCTATTCACCAAGAGAATTAGAATGTGAAAATTTAGCGTGCGAGAAATATTTTGGCAATCCAAATGAGACTTCCGTTTCTGTTTCCGTCGAGCTATTTTCACGAGAACATAGGTCTTATGGTCTTATGCTTCCGCTTCTGCTTCCGTCGCTCGAGAAACATTTTGCCAAGCGACAAATTTAATAATCACACTGAAGCCAAGTAGGTATCTCATAGGGCGTTTTAATAAATTAACAGATTTTTTGACGTTAGTAGCTTTAATTCTCCACATAAAAATTATGTTGTTGTTTTTAGGCAAGCTTTAAAGAACAAAATTTGTTTTGTTTATGTTTAGAGAAACGTATTTGCACACACCCGTGAATTCACAAACTTTACAATTTCTTTATTCTTTGAATAGGGAGCCCGCGTCATGCACTTTCGTGATTTTCTGTGGGGCTGAAAAGACGGTTTCTATTATCACGTATTTCATCTCCACTAGGGGAGCCATTTTTCAATGGGGATGTCCGCAAGAAGCTGGGAAAGTGCTATCAAAATTTTGTAATGGTAAAAGGCGGGAGTGGTCAATTTCAACTTATTCCATACTTTTAACGGTGTTTCTCTCAGAATCTTAGCTATGCTTTTAACATACCGGTTTGTATCAATAAAAATATTTTCTTCGGTGATGCAAAAAAACAGATACATTCCAATGCTAAGATCAAACCTTTTGTTAATTCTTATAAGAATTTCAGCTCGCCCGCCGAGTGCATACTAGCGATGGCCATTTTCACAGGCTTCGTGTCGTCGCAATTTTACAAGAAATAATAAATACTAAACAAAACAGATCTAAATACTCATGAAACACATCTTATTGATTTTTAATATACTGAGTTGGACTGAAGATAAAACCAAACGTTATCACCCACATGACAAGAATCACCACGGACCTGAAAGTAAAACTAATCAAAAGCTACCAAGATTTATTAAAGGTGAGAATGTCTGTTTTGCATAATGTGCTTACTCTTTCTAACATCCATTTATGAGGCATTGATAGAAAAATCGTACACAATTACACTCTTCTTCGTGAGTCTTTAATCTAGCTACCAGAGCTGCTCGCCACTGACCCAGGAGAAGGCAATCTCTGACCCAGGATACCACAGCTACCCCAATCAAGATACGATTCTTATGAGGTACGTTCACATATATAGGACATAAAATAGGTTTTGGGGATTTTAATTTTACGTTCTGAAATATTTCAAGAAAATACTAGAAAGTCTAATAGCTTGCATTACTCTTTCACTGATAAGGATCTAACAAAAACAAGTTATTTGTTAATTCATTTTTATTCGTTCAGGTGACGTCGAGAGATTGAACTAATAAATGTTGAATCGCTCGCTATGGGTAGTAATATTTTCTGTCTAATTAGCTAGTAAAATAGATAAGATGGAAGCCGTCCCCAGGGTCAAGTAGAAGCAAAACATGCAAGTAGCTAGCCGATGGGTATGTAGCAGAAAGAAAGCAGCTGAATTCGTTTTATTCCTCTGGAACGCTTCCCTAGTTTATACCAAATACAATACAATACTAATCTATCAACTATCCTACCTTATCTATTTCTAGGCTTTATCCACAGGTTGGTTGGTTTGTTGGTTGGTTGGTTTGTGTTGGTTTGTTGGTTTGTTGGTTGGTTGGTTTGTTGGTTTGTTGGTTTGTTGGTTTGTTGGTTGCTTGCTTGCTTGCTTGCTTGCTTGCTTGCTTGCTTGCTTGCTTGCTTGCTTGCTTGCTTGCTTGCTTGCTTGCTTGCTTGCTTGCTTGCTTGCTTGCATGAATGGTTGGTTTCACTTCTTCGTTGGTTTCACTATTTCAAAAACATATGGAAAGAGTTACCGAGGAGGCGAAATCTCTTAGTTGATAGTCATTTCGAGGCAGAACCAACAAATTCATTACGGAAAGCTGGAAATATATGTCTAATATTGTTTTCATCATTCAAACTGGTGAGATGTTTCCTAAGAGGGTGCTTCGGAAGGATGCGATCTCAAAACTCGGTACGATCGTCGTAATGCATCGATATCGTTACCGTCGGCCGCTGCTGTTAAAACGTGTGGTGAGACTACCATATCACTTCATTGCTTGATAATCTCATGACTGAGCTGGATACGTACAGAAATCAAAACAGTAGCTTGTTTCAGTTCGTATTGTGAGCCAGGATTATTTTCAGGAGGGGGTGCACCGTCTTCAGGAGGAACTGCCGAGAGGACATTTTGGAAAAATGTTGAGAAAAAGGACTCAAAGTCGCTCAGGAGGGGATGCGCACCCCTGCACCCCTCCCCTAAATCCGCCCCTGCATGTCAGCTTAATAATGTTGATATTTAGGTGTTTGTTGGTCCTCAGGGAATTCTCTGTTTCTTTTGACACTAATGCATGAGATTGAAATAGTAGTTTGTTTTATGCACTAATACACTGAAATCGTGATTTATCCTCCACGGTACATTTTTTTTTTCTTTTCCAGGTGGCAAATCCAGTTATTTAATATCCAATGATGGATAACATTGCAGGGTAGGGAGGGTGGTGGTTACCTTAACGTTACCTTTTTTCGCGTGGTCAGCAATTTTGCGAAAAGGAGAGGGCCATATTTTGCAAGCCTAACGCGGTGGCTGTGAAATTGTGTGAAAATAAATTTGAATTTCACGACAATTTCAATGATGAAATGTTGGTTGTGATGTGCATTAACAAATAGGTTTTAAATCATGATAATAAGGTAGTATGTCATGTAGTCATGCCATGCACACACATTGTGAATGGTTGCCAACCACGTGATGCGTGAGCTTGGGATTACTTGGGAGAACATCTTAACATCTCAACATCTGAACATAACTCCTCAACATCTCGATAAATTGTGATCCAATATCATGTCCATGGCCCAGCCAGGATATTTTCTTCACATCGTTCTCCCTTTGCAAAGTCTCATATATCCCAGCTCTAGCCCATAAGACATCAAATGCTACTTCTCGTCATAAGCTACTAAGGCGCGCCCGTTTTCATCACGGACACGCTAAGCACACGTAATATAATGTACGAGCTTCCGCTCGAAAGTGCGGTCAATGATCCGACAATTATTGAGACCTTATAATGTGGTTAGAGCGGATTTGATATCAATAAATCCCTAACATAAACATAGGGTAGTGTTTATGTTTTACTCATCAGTTCTTTACGGTAACATGAGGGTTATACTTAACAGCATTAGGTACCGGTTTATTGCCTATGAGTTGATAATGAGTCTTCTAGACAAGTCAACACATCCGCTGTAAACCTGCGTCAATGATAGAGAACAGACAGAAAAAAACTGTGTCAATAAGTTAAGTCGTATTATTGATCGACGCAGTGGTGTTTTAATTTTCCTTGGAATATCAATTCAATTCAACTTTGGTTTTCAATCAGCGTTAGTAACGACGTACAGCTTTAACATAAAATTATGAATATAGTCTTTGATTAGTTAATATAGATAAGTATAAAAGCATGCAATACTTTGCACTAGAAAACCCGCGAAATATAATTTGTATCGAATTTGTATGATTTAGTACTGTTGAACGCTTTTTTTTATTTCTACTCTCTCATGTATCCTCAAGACTAGAGGTAGAGTTAACTCTTGTATTATTTATATACACGCCGTTTTCGAATGAGATCCGATCCATTTATGTTGGAAAGAGACTACAGGAAGATTTTGACCGTACTGAAAGTCATAACAATACTTTCAATTCAGTTTGCATGGCTAATTTCCCCATTCCAACTGTCAATAAGGGTAGGATAGGTCCGTGGCATGAGAGCAATCCACACGTTTTTGTTTACTTATGTTCAAGCGTGGATCGTACCCATTAATGATTCCCGTGGCTATTTTAGGCGCGCGTTCGTAGCCGTATTCAGCTCGTGCTGGTAATAAGTCAACGCGCTATCAAAACATAATCGTATGTTTAAACATTTTTGTTCCGCGCACTAATAGGCGGACGAGCAGTCAACAGCGAACACGCGATGTGATACATTTTTGGTGCGCGTGATTTTCCGCTTTAGTTTTCGCCTTTGTTAATTTCCTATAGGTATGGAGTTCCGCTATTATTAACTCATCTGATAAATCTATTGTGATGATGATGATCAAGAATGAGGCCATTTGATGAGATTTTGAGTAACAGTGTCTCTCTATCAAAGGAGTCTGGATGGAAAGTGTTTGTCTGGTAGTATTTAGTTTCTGATGAGCTATCCAATTTTATTGATTTCAGGTGCACCGGTGATTACCGTGTTTTCCGTTTGACTATTTGCCCATGTATCAAATTAATAATATCTTAATGTAGGTGAGATGAGATGTTCTGATGAGAAACAACTCCTTAGGATATAAATAATTCGAGAGGTGATGAGCTCCACAAACCGTGTCAGCTTACTTCTATTCAACAATGTAAGTTAATGCAATAATAAAAACTTCAAACCCGTTAACTTACAACAACATTTAACCAATTGCGAATTCAAGGTAAGTGGGAAAGGGAAGAAGATGTACAATCACGATGGTTTCCTTACACAATCAGCGACTATTCTCATTTTCGGCTAAACGTTCGTGAGCTTTAATGTTTAATGGGTTTTCTAAACAGGTTGTAACAATTAACTGTAGACCTTTGTCACTGATACTGATTAGAGATAGTTTGCATTATGCTTCCCAGCTGTGATACTTTTTGCTCCTTTAATCAGTTCAGCATGAGGAAAATATAAACATCCAGGCCATAAGTGATTGCAATTATGCGGCATTTTTTCAATTGTGCTTGATCTGTGTTTTTTTTCATTCTGAACGTGTTGTTATGAAAGAGGTTCATCTGCTTTCCCACTTTGCTTAGCATCTGTTTAACAGTTACGCAAGTTTTAGATGGATGGCATAGCCATAAAAAACGAGCCTAAATGGGCGGGCACTAGATTTTGTAGTATATACAATGCTTTATCTTAATCACGATTGGTTATAATAAAGCTCCTTGGCGCATGATACCACTAATTAGTTTGGCACAAAGGTAAAATATGTTTCACCACGGTAATAAAACGTTTCGGGGAATAACAACTTTGCTTAGTTTCTCAGAGAATAACATATTTGTACGATGACTCTGAAGATGACTTGCGCTCAGGTTGTCGAAACGTCAGTCACATCAAACAGTCCTTCTCAGGCTAGGACTACACTATCCACCCTGATGATCACATTACAAATAATGTTACTTCGACAAATATTGTTACTTCGATAAACATTCATTCACCTGGATTCAGACCTTTCTTTACAATACGATGATCTTCAAATACGCAAGAGTCAGCCAAAATTGCACAACGGTTTGAAGATTAATTCCTTTTGAGCTCAAGATTTCTAACGATTGGGCTAAGATCCTCTGTCATTCAATGTGAGCTGATTCTCGTAATTAAGAATACTAAATAGTTCCATTACCAAATCTGTTGAAAAAGCGGGGTTTATTAATATTAAATTTACAGTCATATTCCTCAGTATAATTGTTAAATTTGTTTGATTAAATCAGTTAGAGTTTGCGACGAATTCGTTTCAGTCGGCAAAAAAACTTACAAAATTATGAGTAGTTCCTAGCTCACGCGAATGTTTTGAGCGACCCACCCTCCGCTTCCCTCATTTCTTTTCGCTCAGAAATACTGCACATGTTTGCCACTTCAAATGAGATAGGAGGTTAGACCACACGCGTGTTCCTATTATGGATTTTAGAACCCACATATATTTGACTTTGTTCTGAGCTTACCTGATCATCCTCCTCTAAAACTGTCACTCGAAAACGTAGGAACAATTATGTTGTAAAACCGACACTTTACTTTAAGTTTTACAAACCACAGTTTTTATTAAAGCTTACAATGTGTTTATTGAATTTATAAAGAATATAGCTATTGTAGTAAGGTGTTTATGTTATCCAGGCCGGAATTAAGATTTTATTCCCAAACATTTCTCAGTGTAAACTTGAGCATCATAAATATACTAATTTCTTTGAAGCGCTGCGTTTCATATGCATCTTTTTTTTCTGGCTGTTGTTCAGTAATTTGGTTTCAGATGAACTACTACAGCATCTGTTTAACAGTTTATACAGTTTTGGATGGATGGAAAGTGTTAAGTCATTTGGTTCTGGTGAGCTAGTACATATTTTACTTTCCCATTTGGCTTAGCATCTGTTTAACATTTGTGCTATTTTTTGATGGGCGAAAAGATGTCAAGGATTTAGTTTCTAATGACTGAATGAGGTACTACACATTTTAATGATTAAAATTGCACCGTTTGTGATTATCGCGATCTAACATTGGAAGATTCCATGGTACTGGATATCTTGACCTCCATTTATGTTATTTATATTTATGCGTTTTACAGTTAAGTCTACAGATTTAATATAATTGCACCGCCATTGACAGTAATGGCGATATATAGCTTTGCAATAAAGTAGCTTTACACTTTGAGCCCTAATAAAGTCTGGTCCCACTTATTAGCCAGCAGGGTCCCATGCAAAGTGATGCCATTTGGGTATAGACTACTCTACTGTGTAGATTCATCGCCCTGAAAATGTCTTTGTATATGTGCTATAAACTGAATTAGAGGGTTGGGTCGAGCCTGGTCGCCGTACGTAAAACGAATGCACTGTGTACTTCCCTATCCAACGTTGCTGTAAAATAATAGAACACAAAGCCTTGCAACTGCAGCATTACAGTTACATTGCAGTCTACTAATGGAAGTTTCAAGGTTGGTATTCTGCCTTGATTTAAATCATCATCTTTTTTGCTGGCGATTGCGTTAGATACACAACAAGAGTTACGTTATGCATATCAAAATTTTAGATGCACAGTACAAGATCAATTCAAACTGGCGCAGAACAATATAAAGGTTTTCAACACACAATCACTTTATTGCCTTAGCTTGTTTATTTGTACTTCCTTTTACTTATTTACTTGCCTTTGACTCTGGGCAACTCTTGGCCTCCACGGACTAGGGCATAGTTATCGATAACTATAGTTGTCATCGATTACTATCATTTGTTGATGACCAGTCCACACATTAGCTGTCGATAACAATTTGGACTCATTTGAATTTGAGGACAAAGCGATTATAGTTGTCGATATGTTTGAGTTATTGATCACAACTGGCTATCGACAACTATTATTCCTAGTCTGTGGAAGCCCTTACTTTAAAAGTCTACAATGATTAGTATTTTTACATCATCGTCATCTTCTTCATCATTATTATTATCGATCATTAGTAGGTACTAGTAGTAGTAGTAACAGTAATAGTAGTAGTAGTAGTAGTAGTAGTAGTAGTAGTAGTAGTAGTAGTAGTAGTAGTAGTAGTAGTAGTAGTAGTAGTAGTAGTAGTAGTAGTAGTAGTAGTAGTAGTAATAGTAGTAGTAGTAGTAGTAGTAGTGGTAGTAGTAGTAGTGGTGGTGGTGGTGGTGGTGGTGGTAGTAGTGGTGGTAGTTGGTAGTAGCAGCAGCAGCAGTAGCTGTAGTAGTGGTGGTGGTGGTGGTTCTGGTGGTAGTAGTATCATTGCAAGATGGCACAGGTATGAATGTTATTTATATAAGCGGGCACAATACATCTCTAGGGCCGGGTGTTTGTATAATGAATATCGAAAAGGAGATGATCGTGAGTAATGACAAAGAAGAAGACATTAATCTCATCAGCGATTGACAAGCATTGAAGCAAGAGGCGCTTTCATTTGCAAGCAAAGCAAAGCTTTTGGGCAAACATATAGACTTTCGATCTCGATCACAATGAAAAAAAGGAGGACGTAAAACTGTAAGATACAATAAAATGGACAAAACAGTCTGAGAGTGACAAAGATTGGCTTTGGTTATTAAAGAAAAGATATGAAGCAAACGGATTGAATTTCAACAAAGCAAAACAAACTAGATAGATATGGAAAAAATGGTTGTCGGGCGATCGAAATAAATCTGCCGAAGGAATTACATTTTTCCCACCCTTTACAATAAATTGTGCTTAATCTCATTCCATTGATCATGAATTTCCATTGATCATGAATTGAATTTCATCGAGTTACAGCGCGCACACTTTTCTTCCTTTCTATCTCAAAATTTAGTCAAATTATGTTGCATTGAATTATATAAGAGCAGCTTTCGTGTTATGGAAAACATGCTCACTGTACCGTGATCGTGTCAGTGCCGTGTTGTCAATAAAAGCATCAGAAATTCCTGCCGTAGCCGTGCGGTGTGGCGACCTTGTCGTTTTCAATGCTCACATCATTCCATTCCATATCATTCCATACCATTCTATACCATTCCACAATTCCATACCATTTCATACCATTCCATTACATGACATAACATGACATGACATGACATGACATGACATGACATGACATGACATGACATGACATGACATGACACGACATGACATGACACGACATGACACGACACGACCAGGACAAACATTACGTGGCATTACATGACATTACATGTACATCACATTGCACTACATTACATTACTTCTATGTAATCCCACCCACAAATTCATTTTACTCCGACGAAGGGCTAAGGCTCAAAATGTCAATAAGTAATTCATCCCTTGTTGTATTTTATATACCGACGCAGCACAAACTAGCTCCGTCACTCGTTACTCTCCTTTTACATTACATTACATGTTACATTATTACATGGCATTGCATTACTTGGCAGAATTGGAACATTTGCAATTACTTTGGCAAATTGTCCGAATACATTTATTCTCGTTATTCTAAACAAAGTAACCTTCTTTGCAACCGGATGAGATTCGACGGGACTACCTCGGACGTCAGTATCTACAGCATCCTTAAAATTATACAAATGTATAGATTGCTGAAAAGGCTACTACCAGTAAACTAACCTTTGGGCATTTCTAGGAATAAAGTTTTATCTTCAAGAAAAGAAACGTCAGTCAAATGCCAGCGCCTTTATGGAAAACTGGTCATTGAAGTACTGAAACGAAGAGGAACGATGACGTTTGATGAGGTTTGTACAGCAGTCCTTTTCTCTGTGATATTACTATAGCAACTTAATTGGGATACATCGTTTCACGAACGATGTTTAATCTCATCCATCCCTCCTCCACGAAAATGGTGAGGAGAAGTTAGAACTAAGGGCCCGTTCACATGAAGGCGGGTTGTCCCTGGTAGCAGGGATAACTCCTTAGGAACGAGCCCTAAATGTCCCCCATTCATGCAGTATGAGGGGAGATTAGTTCTGATATTCTCTCATGCATAATCATGAGGTACAGTTTATACATAACAATCATCTGAACAATTGAAGCAGGTTTGCATGCTGCTTCAAATCTTGCTTTTGGATATTACCATGGACCGATAGCAGACAGTGCTCATTACTAAGTAAAACATTTAGCGACCTACCCCTCCACGGGCATTTTTGAAGCGTTAATAAGACAATCCGATTCCTGATTTGCGATTTTCAGGAAACAGAAAACAGAAATTGGATTTCTGATTTCTGATTTTAAGAAAATTGTTATCAGAACTTGTTATCAATGAACTTTCAAACCCTAAAATTTAAATCCGAAATCAATCTTGAGCTGATAGTCTCCTTCACAATTCTCTTCGCCATCTTGAAAGGTAGCCATGCCTTTACATCGAAGCGAGACGAACGGTGAGCGTGCAATGATAGAGACCTGTGAATAATTGTTCTAGGTGTTAAAAAAGGTATCTGTCATTGCACGCTCACCGTTCGTCTCGCTTCAATGCAAAGGCACGGCTACCTTTCAAGATGGTGCAGGGAACTGTGAAGGGGACTATTCTGTCGGATGAGGATCGATTGATTGTCAATTATCGGATTGATGGCCATTGTTAAAGGGTAGCTAATTATTTATTAAACATCCCTTAGCCTCGGCCCGTACTAATCCTTTTCCAGAGAATAGATAAGCTTCGGCTAAGTTCTAAACATCGCCTTAATAATCAACCCTACATAACGAATATCCCTCAGTGCCACGACATTACGTATAATTATCAGACGGCAATCTTGATATGCATGGCATCAAATTGAAACGTGAAAGTTTTTGATGATATTGATTTCTACAAACCAAAACGACTCTCTTCACTTTTTAGTTGATTTCTGAGATAAATGAGACTGCCATCAGCTCAGAAGAACTGTGTTATTTGCATATTGATGATAAGGTACATGTACCTATCCCTACTTATTTCCTTCATTGTTAACTGTTCTGTTCTTCTATCTATAAATCTGTTTTTATTCTTTCACTTACTTGCTCGCTTTTTATCAACATAACTATCTAAATTTTAAATTCAATCGCCCATTCCCATTATTCAACCTTCATTGTTTGCTTTCGTTTAGTTTATTAGCTTTTTCCTTCCTATATACTTATTTCAATAAACGTTGTCGCGGTTTAGAGCAACAAGCGTCAAGCCAACACCGAAATGAATGCTGGTTTTATGCCGGTAATGTATTTAAATCAGACTCGTTTCTGTTGAACTAATTACAAAATGTGAGCATTTTCAAGTCCTTGTTAGTTTACCGCACTCAATTATTTCGATAACAAGTCTGATTTGAATACATTATAATTATTAGCAGCAGAAAACCAGCTTTCATTTCGGGCTTGCCTTGACGCTTGTTGCTTTGAGACATGACAAAGTTTTATGAAATAAGTGTATATGAAGTTAGGAACACCACAACAGCTCACGTCGTTTACTGTGGGCCCTGTAGTGTAGTCCCGGGGGGGCGGGGGGGGACTCCAATCGTAAATGGACGGGGATGCTCGTCGTACCTTTTAGGGGTCAAAATCTGCAATCTGGTACCTTTTAGGGCGTCTCAGACTTAAGTGGACTACCAGAGACATAGCTGGTACGTTTTAGGGACTGTTTGGGGGTAAATAAACTACCTAAAATAAGCATGACGGGACGATTTCGATGATCTGAATTGAGTCTTCAAAGCACATCGATAACAAAGTGTTTCATTACTATAATTCTTTATTATTGTTTTTGAATTGGTACTACCCTCTAGGGGTAGAAATGAATTGTTGCCACTCCCACTCAGGTACCTTTTAGGGGTCATTTTCAAAATTTCCGACGAGCATCCCCGTCCTCTGATCTTATATATAGGAGTCCCCCCCCCCCCCCCCCGGAGTGTAGTAGGTCAGACTATATACCCACAACCGCACACACTCACACATACACCGGGATATCTCTACTGGGATTGTATTCAACGTTTGTTAATGATGTACTAATTGCGCACATGTTTTTGACTCGAAGAGCTAACCGCAAAAGAGTGAATGACGTCCTCAGTGTACTTTATGCCATGGGGATGGCCCACACCGATGGAAAGAATATAGCTTTGACCGATTATTACCCCAGTGAGATGGAAAAGGAAAATGAGATTTTAGAGGTATAGATTAACAGTTTCTGCTAATTTGTTGACATCACCTAACCCCTGCACACCAGTACAGAGCCTTAGATATGGGTTCTGGTGGCCATTTCTTTCTCATAGAATCGTAATAGAATTTCCTGCTAAGAGGTTGAAAGTGTTATATCTAAAGCCAAGTAATAAGTAATGCTAATAGCTCTAAGTGACACGGCCTCATTATTGGAAGAGGAAGGAGGAGGAGGAGGAGGAGGAGAAGGAGGAAGAGGAGGAGGAAGAGTATTTGAAACACGAGTGCGAGTGTTTCATCGGGGTTTCAAACACAAGAAAACGTTTGAAAGCACGAGGCCGTAGGCCAAGTGCTTTTATTGTTTTCGAATGTTTGAAATCTCCGATGAAATACGAGCACGAGTGTTTCAAATGGCTTCTCTAACGATTAAATTTTAATGACCATTAATATAATAAATTACTTCTCAAACAAATTCCCAGAAGAAAACCCTAATCAATTGCTTTTCAATTCTATCATTCACAGTATTGTTAATGAACTTTGTCGTAACGGACAAAACGTTTTTTGATTGAAAGTTTTTTCATTTGTTGACTCAGTAGTATGGAGGATAAAGGTGGGGGTAGGAGGGCAATGGGTCTCGAGTTCGAATCTCACAGGAGGTGGAGGAGGGGAGGAGAAGGAGAAGGAGGAGGAGGAGGGAGGAGGAGGAGGTGGAGGAGGAGGACTGTTTATTTGAAGGCGAGTTTTCCCTGGCCGCCGGGATGATTCTTGATTTTGTGTTGCCAGGGAAAATAAACGAATAATTCTGGCTACCCGCTCACGGATAACTCGCCTTCGTATAATGAATGAACTGGCACTCGGAGGTACTTTTCGTCATATTTTTTTCTTTTTTTTCGGATGCTAGACCAAAAAGCAACAGCTAGAAGAATCAATCAAGCAAAAATCAGAATTGCTGGAAAGTGTTTTTCAGCAGGTATGTTATGACTTAAGATGTGACCTCCCTAGCCGCTTATCAGTTTATTAGAAAATGATCACACTCACTCGCCCAATCAGCGCTTAGTATTTTGGTGCTTTATATTCCATACAGTAAAGGTGTCAAGTGGTGAGGGCTTTGAAGCACAGGGAAATTGTGGGGTAAAGAAAGCAAGTACAGTCCGTGAGTTTTTATAACTAATTAGTATTCTCTATATAAAGCACACTAATGACGCTTTTGAATTCTTTTGTTTAAAGAGCTGATTAGTATGCTCTATATAGAGAATACTGATTAGTTATAGAAACTCACTGACACTACAGTTTCTTTATTGCTGGGGTGCATCCATACCTTTGGGAATCCAAAGACAATGAAGCGGTAGCCATGTTGGATGACCAAACAATAAACGCTAATGAGAAATCTTTTGTTGAAGGTCAACCAAGATGGCTGCCGTGACGTCACATGCACCCCAGCAATATAAAACAATTTCCCTGCGCTTCAAATCCCCACTATTTGACATCTTTACTAGTTACTTTACGGAACACAGAGCATCAAAATACCAAGCACTAACTTAAATACATTGTAACTAAAATTTTAATATTGATATACGTGCATGTATCAAATTTGTCGGAGCAAATTCACCTTATGAATTTAACTACCAAATATATCAAGCACACATTTTCTTCTAAAGCTTACTGACATTAATATACATCAGTCATATAAATTTGAAGTGATTTTTATCATCTTGAGAAGTATAGATGAGAAGTATAGATTCGATGTATTTAGCTAAATAATGACAATCTCTAACTTACTGTGATACTTGAAACTTGTGTTTTTAAGCTTGATAGCAAGTGAATCTGATAGTGACTTTGTTTTGCTGTCGTCATCTAGCTCTTCGCTCTTTTTTAGATTTAGTATTCATCTCATATATTCTGACATTTTCCATCGCTAAAAAAGTCTTGCTCTGTAGTAAAAGTTAAGCGGCCTCCAGCCTGCCAGTTCGATGTGCAGACCATGTGCATGACATGTAAATGAACCTCGTCAATTTACACTACAACATGCAAAAATGTTGCGGCCAAAAGAAAGCAGTGCAAGAAAAAACAAAAACAAATAAACCTCTAAGACAATTTGACAATAAAAGCTGGTAAAGTGTGAGTCCCTCGTACGTGAGTGCGATCATATTCTAAGACGGTTAGAGAATGAACACTCGTGTCCCATGGGATATAGTCCCTCACATTAGATAAAAGCCTTTTATCTAACACTCGTGTTCATTCTTTAACCCTTACGTTAACGTGCACTTAAAGCCACCATAGCCCATAGCAAGGTTGTGACTTATACAGATAAAAGTTTTATTTACTGCTTAAAAAACAACGGTGGGCTCTTGCCAAGAGAAAATGAAATAGGGGCAGGGAAGGCGTATCCCATCATATAAGCACTCTTTTATCCATTTTTGGAGTAACGCTGCATGTTTTTAACTCGTTCCGTATCATGACCAAGCAATCGTCTAACTAGACACCTTGGTGTGAATGTTGGATCCCCTAGCAAGCTAGAATTTTTTTCCTTTGTATTTATACATTACTCAAGCAACAGGAGAATGTTTTTATGTGTGCACACATTAGCATTCCAAAGCGTTGATGGCCGAGAGGACAAAGCTCCTTCCTGAAGTTCAGGTTATTTTTACAAAATACACATATGAATACAAGGGAGTCCTTCCATTACCTCAATTC
>JALIZF010001127.1:45000-150093 GCA_029948255.1 Telmatactis stephensoni
ACGTCCTTGATAGACTGACTGACCGACTGACCGACTGATTGGTTGATTAATTGATTGACTGCCAATTGATTCATTAATTGGTTGATTGATGGACTGATTGACTGACTAACTGATTGATTATTTGATTGATTGATTGATTGATTGATTGATTGATTGATTGATTGATTGATTGATTGATTGATTGATTGATTGTATTGATGGATTGATTGATTGATGGATTGATGGATTCGAAATGATTGTAATATACTCGTTCACATCTATCTCGCCCACGTTAAAAATGTTTTAAAAACATATAAAGTATCAAAATCAAGACAACTCTTAAATTAGTTTTGATATTTTTGGTATTAGAGCTACTAGCCGACTCAAATTATATTGAGGAGCAATTATTTACATTATACATACTTTATTTCTCAGATTCTCCTATAAGTTTTGATTGATGTCAAACCGATATACTCTCTACTGTACACATATTTGTGGCCCGTGTGTTTTTCCTTTTGTTAATCTTCTTATCCTTGTGCACAGAGCTCCTTTATGAATGCTTTGACAGTGTGCTTACTCGGCTATCAGCAATGAAAATTTGGCTACTAGTGCGTCGCAAATAACCAAGTGAATCGTTGATATGTCCATCGCCTCTGAGTCGTCGTAAACAAGTTTTTTTAATTGTTTCTGAAGCAAAGGTATCAACGTTTTCTTGTTTCCATAAAAAAACAACGCGTTCCCATGGAAATGTATACGGATGTGTTACATATTATGTATGGTGTGGGCTTCCTGTGTTGAGTTCTCGTAAGCGGCCATCTCTCCGCGTAAGCGACCACTTTCTCCTGATCCCAAGGGTGGTCGCTTACGAGAGATTCAACTGTACTTTACACTTTTTTAACATTTTTCACAACTTCTGATTCTACTTTTTCAGACTTTTTCAGCTTGAAAACCTGAAGGGGGCTCCTTGAATTCCTCGATCCCTCCTCTAGGTACACCCCTAACGTTTTGGGATCATTTCCGAGCAAAGCATCATTTGATATCAAATGCAGTGCGCCTACAAGAAGCTTACGCTTCCAAATTCAGTCGGTACATGAATGGAACTTCAATGAGCTTTTTAATTATAATCTCCACAAGTGGTGTGTTTCATATTATAATAGGTATTTAGAATCAACGGGAGTTTCTCAATTATGGTAATTCACGTCTTAGCGCGCATGACAGCTATGTTATAAAGGCACTGTATGTGGTTTTGCCATCAACTCAGCGTGGTGCTTTTCGCCCATCTTTCTCCTAATATTGCTGTTTTCCCTTACGGGGATCCAAAGTAAGACGAAGCTCACCCACACTATCTTTTATTAGCTATGATCAAATATATACTGCGATCATTCCAATCATCGTTACCATTTAGTGCACTGCTGTTGTCCATTTCAAGTCATTTATATTATATAATAAGGAGGAATACATCAGGTTTTCGTTAAAATGTTGTGGCAATGCCTCCTCCGGTGTCGTTTCATGATAGATAATACAAAGTCCATGAAATTAGACCTGCTGATTGAAACGAATAAAATATAAATCGAAAGATTGTTCTAGATTTCTCAAACAATTCTCGTGAAACATCTGCTTCTTTCGAGTTTTAAGGAAAAACAACAACAGTAACAAAATAATAATTATAAATCACAACAAACAATAACAATAACAAACTAATGTCAAGAACAAGCATGTCAACAAAAATTGGACGACACTTTATGTACATTTTGATCCCCGTTTCCCTTTCGATGCCAAAACCAGAATCCTCTAATTGCATTCCTTTAAAACTTCTCAATTAAAACAGATGTGCAAGTCTAGCCTCAAATTAATTGTCGAATTATGCGATATCAAGTTACTGATGACCGTTGATCGTCTGCACAATCCTTCATTAGCCATAGTCTACCTGTAGATGATTATAGTCGACCTCTCTATATTTACACCTTTCGACCTTTACTTAATGGAGTGATTTCCAGCATGGAGTTTATAGATTTGCCTCAGATAAGCTTGGAAAGACAAATGACCGCTGTGGAGAACCCATTACGATTATATCCTGGCTTTATTATTTTCGCTGTAACTTTTTCACGCACCTGCATTTTTGCTATCAATTTCGGCATGGCCGAAGCACCGCAGGACATATCACGGGCAGCTAAAGATTGTAGGTCTCTGTCAATCAAATCAGAAATAAGATCAAGCTCATTTTCTCATACGCTGGGAAGCTGCTGCTTATTTTCGATTAACTTTTGTTGGAAAAACCATCGCACCGACAATAGATAGGATACAAACTCGTTGAAACTTGATGAAAACTGTTTTTAACTTGTTAAAAGTCCTCTCGTATATTGATCTACCCATTTTTTGTAAGGATGGAACACTCAGAGACTTCCGTGTATGCTAGGAACAATTCAAGGTTAGTATACTAAGGTCTAATCCAAACGCCGTGACAAATTGTTCTAATTAGATACATGGAAAGTTCGGCGTATTTTGGAGCGAATAAGGCATTCTAATGGCCTGAGCCAGTGGAATAACAACTATGGATCCGCTTCGATTCATAAGCCGTATCGCCTTATATGAACAATAGTGCACAAATTATCAAATGCTCTACAATTTATGTTACATAGAATCAGAAACAAGTGGCTCTTATGATCTGGAACGCTTGAATCAATCAACGTGCAAGATGTGCTTTTGATTTTGTTCGACTAGAATCTTGAATTTAGAAAGGCGCTTTATGGCACGGATTCTGAATTTGTCAGCCGTGATGCACGTCTGAGGAGTAACATACACCGCGCCCACACCATTAGCTAAAAAAGAGTTCATCAGCAGTAAGTCAAAGTAAATAAATCAAAAAGAAGATCAAGAAAGTATCATGCTTATTAATGTCACTTTAATGAAGACCGTTCTTCGTCCATCACTTATTTGAATTCAAGTTTTATGGCCACAAAAAGAAAATCTCGCAAATAAATTTTGATAAATAATAATTTCTTCCTTTGAGTGGTAGCATTTGACTGGTTCTGTTTTGTTTTTGTTTTGTTGTTGTTGTTGTTGTTGTTTCTTGGTTTTTTGTTTGTTTGTTTGTTTGTTTGTTTTGTTTTTGTTTTTTAATCTTGCTATGAGTCTTAAATGTAGATAGAGAAGAGAACATTAGGTCAGAATTTATCAAATTTGAGAAATCGATAGGTTGAGAAAAATCCTAGGACATTAAATGGAACGCAAACAGCTCATATTAAATGCATAGTAAAATACTATACCAAAAGTATAATTTAGATCCTCTGTGCAAAGAAGATGGAACTATTTCAATTCAGTATTCCATTACTAAAGTGAACACCGTTAAAGTAAACATCGTTGAATATACTAATAGTGTAATATGTAATATGAGGGTCACTGGATCTCTGATTGATTTGTTGTTGTTTATTTGTTTTTGTTTGTTTGTTTTTGTTTTGTTTTTCCGATTTCATCATGGATTTCATTACTTACAAACTGATTGGTATATACTGCTACCGACAATGAGATTGTAATTGATTCCAGCCACATTTACTGCCCCAGCTTTTTAATGCCACAAACAAAAGTATTTTTAGCATATATCATTCAATATAAGCCCATCAAAACGTCTGTGTCTGGATATTAAGTTATGTACATATACCTATTTGCGCAAACACTGAACACAGAAGCTGTGCAAACACAGAAGCTGAAACCGAAATGAACAAATGGAAATTTGCTGATTTTATAGTCTTATAGAAGTGTGTGCACTGGGCGTTTGAAAGAGCGACCGAGACGCCGAATTTTCAATATTACATGCCAGACACGATTTTGTAGCGGATTCATAACTAAAACATATCAAAATCGATATGTTATTAGTGCAGCCAGAGACCATTTAGGCCTCAGGTTCTAAGGTTCGATGATTTTGAAAGGGTCAGTGTTTGTTCAAATAGGTATATATGACAAATGCGCGAACAAGAACAACATATTAAGTTATGCACACATACTGACCCTTCAAAACATGGAAGCTGAGATTGAAATGAACAATGGGAAACTTGCTGATTTGATAATTTTATAAAGTGTGTGTGCACTTGGATGTTTCAAAGAGCGACCGAGACGAATTTTGGATATTCCATGTCAGACACGATTATGTAGCGAATTCATAATTAAAACCTATCAAAATCGATATATCATTAGTGCAGCAAGCGACCATTTAGGTCTCAGCTTCTAGGTTCCATGATTTTGAAAGGGTCAACGTCTGTTTAAGTAGGTATATATGATAAATGCGCGAACAAGTTTAAATAAATAAATAAATGAATGAGTGAATGAATGAACGAACGAACGAACGAACGAACGAACGAATGAATGAATGAATGAATGAATGAATGAATGATGATAATGATGATGATCCTGGTACATTCTTAGGCATCGGACAGTAACAAGCTGTCGGAATACCTATCGATCCTTTCTTCCCAAGTTATTTCCATAATCTGTCTTTAGTTTCTAGCTTTCAGCAGCGCTGTCCTGTGGATACGCTCTATGGGTGTACTCATCCCCATACTTTCTACGTATTTCTGAAGCCGGCTCAGTACAGTTTCCAATTTCCATATTTTGTGAATCTAACTACGCAAATAACGTTCACGTTTTCGATTTAGAGATATGACGCTTTTAATATGTGTATTTTCGCAGTTTAGCAATAAAAACGCCAATTAATGCCGTCCTGTGTTCAGGAATTTGCAAAAGGAACAAATTTAAAAGCAAAAAGGAAGGGTTTATCATAGAGGACCAGCTGATGAATTTGTTTTAGAGGAAAAATGATGATGTCTACTATGCAAATCTATTTGGGCAATTTTGGTTGTGATAACTGGTCAAAGATGATCATCCTTAAAATATTCGGATTTACGCTCGCTATAAGAAGATGTATGGGGAAGTTTGTGATTATTCGTCGTATGAAAATGATCCAAAAGGAAAAGTAAGATTTTATATTTTGAATATAATTTGTATTCTGATTGTCCTGGGAGATGTAGGACTTCATATACTGATTTGGGCTTTTGTAAGAATTTAAGTTTCAGAAACTATATCCGCGAATATACTTTTTCCTCGGGCTATTTCTTTGTATATTTCTTTATTTATTTTTATATTATGGAATCATTGAATTCTGTTTAGTCCTGCCTTGATGCATTAGATTTATATAAAATTTATTAAATGTAATGTATTAGAAACTTGATTAAATAAAAAAAACAACGCTATTTTGTTTTTCTCGTGACGAAATCCAGTGATCTATTGCGCTGGCATGGTAGAATAATAAAAATCTATAACACAGCGTTACTTTGATATTGGTCTGCATTCTAGTAGATCATCTCGAAGATCCTCTAAAGCCATGGGCCAGCGCCATTATGGACAGCTAGTGATTCAAGTACTAAAACAAAGTGGAACGACCACGTTTGATGAGGTTCGTGTGGAATAGGCGATAAGCTTAATATTTACATAATTTCTATGATAGCATTCTTTTCTTCCTTCCTGTCTTTCTTTGCTTCTTCCTTCCTTTATTTCTTGTTTCTTTCCA
Organism: Telmatactis stephensoni; assembly: GCA_029948255.1. NCBI lineage: Eukaryota > Metazoa > Cnidaria > Anthozoa > Actiniaria > Isophelliidae > Telmatactis > Telmatactis stephensoni. The sequence goes on from JALIZF010001127.1 coordinate 50,540, forward strand.
TCCTTGTTTCTTTCTTTTTTCTCTTTCCTTCATCTTTGATAACTAGCTAGATAAATATGTGAATGCATCCATATATATAAGTTGAACTAGCTACACGTATTACTTCATTTGAAGGCTATGACCAAGTGACTGCCTTCAGAACATAAGATTTGCTTTGAAAATCCAACTATCCAACGTCGTGACTTACGTTTATGTCTGGATCTATATGTATGTTTTAAAAACGTCTTAACAGACAATGGGAGCACAGAAACAACTAACTAGCTTTCTATCCATTCGACTTACAGTTGGCAAGCAATATTTACCAGAATGGTCTGCACTCAGGTTTATGTGATCTCCATTGCGATAAGGTACATAGTGCGTGGTTGTATTCAGTAGAACGCCCACTATTTCATCATTTTCCTTTCTTGTTATTGTTGCTACTTTTGCTGCCGTTGATGTTGTTGATTTTGTTGTTGATGTTGAGGATGATGATGATGACGACAGTGGTGATGATGAAACATTCAGCATGTGAGTTGTGCGTCGTATCCAAAGAAGTATAGAGGTAGCGAGTGTGATTGCCAGCAGATGAAGAACCACTATGTGCATGTGGATATGCTGCTGTGAAAATATCGTTTCTTTATGATGATGTTTACACCTTTTGCTGATCATTAACAGAAAATATACTTTCATTTAAGCGAATTTACGCTTCATTAACGTGAAAATACATTCATTTTAGTGTATCGGCATTCATTTTAGTATTTAGACATTCATTAACGATGCATAAGCAGTTACTTTCGTTAGCATTGATCGTCAATCATTTGCATGAGCTGCACATTGCATAGCATCAATGTACAAACATTATTATTATTATGATATTCAATAAGGATCAATTGAATTATTTGTAAAGAATTTCCTTTATGGTAACTGGTTTCGGATAAAACAAAACTAGGAACGGACTTGAATAAAGCAGGTTTATCATGGAGAAGACCGACAAACATTGACGCTATAGAATTGTGCATCTCGTGCAAATGGTTATCGATCAATGCTAATGAAAGTAACTGTTAGTTTTTTCAACATCGTTAATGAATGCCTAAATGCTAATTAAAATGAATGTCGATACTCTAAATTCAATGTATTTTCATGTTAGATAAATTCGGTCAAATGAAAGTACATGTACATTTTCATTTTCAAAGATCAGCAAAAGGTGTATTTATGACGTTGTTGTCAACTGATATCATTATATTGATTTTCTTTTTAAATTCAATTGAAAGAGCATCCGTAGACGATTATACGACGTGCTTAATGTGCTTTCGGCCGTTGGGATGATCATCAAAGATGGAAGAAATATAACATTCTGTGGATATCCTCCAGTAATGTCAAAACAAATAGAGGAATTAAAGGTATATTTCACAGCCATTTTCACTCACTCTTTGCTTTTCTCAGGTACAACACGGTCTACAACAACGTAGAAATAGCTAGAGTACGAATACTAAAAGTGTGAAATAGAGTGATTTTCATTGGACTGTGAAATACTAATAACTAGCTATTAGTGTATAGCAGTCAAAATTCAACAAAAGGAAACAATGGAATTGGGATCTACTAGTGTGTATTAGCTTAGTAACTATTTCACAGTCCGATGAAAATCACTCTACTTTGCACCATATTTAGTACTAAATAGCACTAATTAAACCATGGAAAACAAAACAATTTGCATAATTTAGCACTATTTAGTACTATTTTGCATTTGTGTTTGTTTTACAAAATTTGTTTAATCGCTTTTTGTCTGTAAAATCCAGAGCGAAAAGAAACAGTCAGCAGAAGCAACTGAACACAAGACAAAAGAACTGCAAGATCTTCTTCAGCAGGTAAAGCAGGAATTTTTGCTCACACAAAAAGTTGACAAAATAGAAATCCGGAAGAATAAATTGCAAAAAACAAAAGTGCTATGGCAATAACTAAAACAATCGTTATCCTTTTTAAATCGATCACGAATTTTGTATTTAATTTTAAGAGTACTCGTACGTTTACTAGCAATAAATAATAAAACATGGACTAGGTGGTTAGATTAAAATAATAAACCATCCAGTTTAACGGATGTTCTAGAACTTTCTTTCCCAGACAGCATTCTTTCCCAGGTAGCTCCATGTTTTTTTAAAATAGTACCCTGATAAAATATTGAATCAATCATTTCTTTGGAAATGCTTAACTTGATGTAGGGTAAAAGTTAAAGGGTCCAATGGCAAACGACTCTGATCCGTCACCGGTACAACCGTTGGAATGTGTTCTTGTCTGCGAGATCAGGTTCAAAACTGTTACAAAAATTGAACAGAAATTAGATGGCTTTTATTTTCCGAAAATTTGAGAAAAATGCTCTTGTAACAAATACTCACGGACCTATGTACGCTACGCATGCGTCAAAATTTAACCAAGGAGGCCAGATTCTATTACCCAGAGCTTAACTACGCACGACAGTGTTTTAATGTTACCGTAAGTGATTTCAAAATCGCTCTATCTATAAAAGAAATTTTAATTGCCTGACAGATAGAGAGAGCTCGTTCTTATGCATGTTATCTAGAATTATCCAAAGCATCATATTTACGTGAACCATTCCTTTTATTTCCTTCACGTTTTGAAGCCTTTCAAGGTTAATTTTGAATTGTTTGCCAACCCTTTTGTTCCTTTGGTGCTGATCAGTAGGATAGGAGGCTCTGGGTACGAGATTGGGCATATGTTGATTTGCGATTAACAATGTACTTTTTAATAAAGTTGGCAGCTTACAAATCACTGGTCGTGGCAAAAAAGGAGAAGCCCAATGAACCCTCAACCCGAATATATCTACCCTTTATACTTGTAAAAGTGGGAGAGATCAGTGAAATAAAGTATGATGTCTCAAATGATAAGTAAGTGCTCTGCCTAGATCATTATTCAAACTTAAATGCTTAGTATATCTTTGTTGACGTGAAGTTCACAGTTATTGTTTTGTTTGACTGTTTGTTTGTAGCTTGAAGTTTGATTTATGATAATCTATCATAGCTCATGAGCAAAATACCTATTAAGTGTTTTCTGGACATTTTTTATTAACGAAATTTTAATTCAACTGCCAACATTGGCTTCAAGAATGATGGACGAAATACTTGCTTAAGACAGACTTACATTCAATGCAGTTTATCATTTGCCGCTGGTAAAGGATAAATAGACCTTTTTGTTGTCGAAGAGAGTGAGTTACTAGGCCGTTCTGTAAGGCTTTATTCAGCTAATCTCTCGCTTACAACTTTACACGCACAACAAACATGGCAACCTAATGGAGATCACGTGATCCCGTTACAAAGGGAACCCAACTAAATAAATAATGAAAGTTGTAAATAAGCTAAATAAATAACTTGAGCACAAATGTGCCAAGGGTCAATAATGAGTCAATTAAGTTCATAACACCTATATCACGCTAGCGTGACATAAAATATTTGATTTATTGAAAAAAGTAGAACTATGAAATTAGGAACATCGATAATAGTAAAATGGCTACGTTTGACACGTTTCGAGGAGATTGCCGTTAAACGTACGGAGATATGAGTTTTTGAAACGGAGCTTATTTGCAAAGAATTGTATGTGGACGGGCATCGCATGCCGGGTGAGCCTCGTTATCATGCTGTACACATACATTTCTTTGTAAAATCTGTGTGCCACTTTGCTTTGTTAATATATTTACCTCGAAATTTAAAATGCCGCGCTGCTAGCGAGTCAGTGGAGCACTGTTATTCGCATTGATCGATATTGAAATGAATTCCAATCTAAATGTGTAAATGTTAATATGCTCTCTTTTGTTTTGTTTTTTATTTCAGAATGCAACAAATTTTCACGTTTGATCAACCTTTTGAAATCCTGGATAACATGAAAGTGCTCCAAGCTATGGGTTTGAGTTTTGGTTAGGAAAATGCCAAATGTACCACAGAAACCTTTGCTATATAATATCAAAATAAGCAATCATGATTATATTGAAATTATTAAATGACGCGAGCCTAAAGTGACGACAGAACTTCATGTCGTCTTGGGTTGTACTACTCATTCACGTGTTATGTTAAATGTAGTAATAATCTTGACAAGTTCCTGGTGTCTCTGAGAAAACTGAATAAAGTCTGAAATATTATCCTGCAGGACATGATCGTGACAAATATTGATGTGAAGGCAAAAGGCAATCAAATATTATTTTACTTTGAGAGCGCAGGGAGTGGTTTCCCAATTATCCCGCGCCAGGGGATCATGTATTAAGCGTTCTCAGTGTGCACCTTCTACCCCCTCTCTCCATCAGTACTCCGTTTTGCTGGTACGACTCAATTGAAAGCTATTAATGATACACGGAAAGAAGTCGAACCAAGGATGTGAGCTGACTTGTTACAGACAATTAACTTACTTTGTACTGCCACTGACCTTTTATCAAAAGCAAAATTATTACCAGTAGTTATTTGGTTCTAACATATTTTTAGCTTCACAGTTTTTAGTTCGAGCCAGTACCTTCAAAAAATTATTATTTCAGCTCATTTTAATTAAAAATTGTAATTGGTAGGTACAAATAAACAAGTTGTTGTTGTTATTGTTGTTGTTGTTGTTGTTGTTGTTGTTGTTGTTGTTGTTGTTGTTGTTGTTGTTGTTGTCGTTGTTGGAATCGTACTCGGCCCACTTGCATAGAAGGCCTGTGCTACGCTTGTTCCTTGTCCGTCTTAGTTCTCTTCTCATTTCAAAAATATATAAATAAAGAAAATGAATAATCTTTTCACAGCAGCATATCCACATAGTGGTTTTTCATCTGCTGCATGGCAAACGCACTCACTACCTCTCCATTAAATATTTTACGTACAACGCCCAACTTGATCACATGTTGATTTTTGCTGAGGGAGAAAAAACGGAGAACCCCGGGAGAAACATTCCTCGTGGCATGGTAGAGAACAACGCATCAAACAAATTCAGTTCACATATGATCCAACGCCCGAGCTGGGACTCGAACTCGGACCACAGCGGTGAATGGTCATGCAGTGTTCTCACTACTAGGCCAACCATGTCACCCACATTTTAGATATAAAACATTAAGTGGACATGATTACTTCGAGGCTGCAATTCTTTTTTTTATACAGCAACTAATTAAAATTGATTTTAGAACTGAACAACTGCATCGTCGTCCTAATTATACGGATATAAACAAAGCCATACATTTCATTAAAGCGCGTATGAAATAGCCCTAACTTAACACTAGTGCTAAATAACTTGAGCACAGCTGACAGGAAAACAAAGGATTTTACAATATTTATTTACTGCTGTAGTGCTAGCGCTTTCCTTTACCTATCTCCACACTTGTATTTAATAGTTCCGACTGTCCACCAAAGTCTTTTTAGCATCTAATCCAATGCAGTGGCATTAAAGAAAAACAGAGAGACTGATACTTGAATCTTCTCTTCCATAGCTAGCGCATGTGTTTGAGTAGAGGTTTATCCGTCGAGTAGAATGGATCGGAGCGACAATTAATTTGAGTTAATTAAGCCGCTAAAGCTGGCTGCGCGCATAGGAAACTGTGTGAAGAAACTGCTACGCGAGGCGATGCGCCGATTTTATGTTTTGTTTGATATTTTTGGCCTCGCGTAGCCAAAGATGCAACGGCCGCGGCGAGAAATTGTCAGAGCTAAGTGCCTCGCATGGCATTTTCCTCACGCGGTTTCTCAACGTGTGCGGCGGGATTAATGCCTTTTGAATTTCCGCGCTTTTAATTCGTATGCAATAACTTGTTGATTGTTGTAGAACCGTCAAATCTCACCCGATCATACTTACAAAAACGTTTTCTTAAAGTACATATGAAGCAAATTTTTTGTCTTTTTTATAACATTTACTATCTGAAATACGCGATTCCAAAGTTTGACATTTCTAAGATAAAAACTGGTAATTTTATATGCCCTCAAAGTTATTTCATCTTCAAAATATTGTTTGCTCCCTCTAAATTAATCGTTACTGAATAATTAAAAGCGGATAAACCAACCTTTTTTAGCAAGATGACTCTATAAAACGTGAGAAATTCTACGGCCGGGACACTTTTTGAAGGCAAATGGTACAACTTTAGGGCTTGTAAAATTGTCATGATCAATTGACGACATTTCATACTTTATATACTATCTGAGAAGGTCGGGCTATTTCCGATTTCTCTTTCGGCGTTCTAGAGATACATGCCCTAATAAGTTTATGTTTCCACCAACGGAAATGACGTTACAAAATTTCTAATTACCACAACTGTTTATTGAAATCTTATCAATCAAATCAAACATATATGAGCAAGATTGTAAATAACCAGATTAAAATAATCTTCTTGGGGATATTGGCTTTGAATTTTTTTGCAATTTTGGTCATCTAGCATTATCTGCGTTTTTATCAAAGTCACCTCAATTTTTCTAGACCCTACGTCGGGCTTACCTGTAAAGCATAACCTGCTTCGACTGACTCAGAGGGGAAAGGAGCTACAGATGCACATGGCGAGACCGGTGAGAAAAATAGAAGATTCAACAATTGTCAGGATTCCTTGGAATTACTCTTTAAAAAAAGATTGAGCTTTGCAACTGGTTTATCAATTTTTCTGTAAAAAATATTTGGACTTCTGCAGATATCACGGAAAGTTTTAGCCGTCTCAGACCAGTTCAAAAATTATAATACTTCGTAATGATAATGTCGGTAATATATTGACGGTTATATTGTTGTTATTGTTGTTGTTATTGTTGTTGTTGTTGTTGTTGTTGTTTGGGTTTAAAGATTCCGCCTTTTCCGTCGAGCATTAGATGCAGAGTTAATGGATGGTAGACGTGAGGGGCTGCTTTTAACATCAAAATACCCGAGAAAGATACAATTTCAGAAGATGAGCAAGTGGATTTCAACGCTTAAGATTAGTTGTTGTCGTTGTTGTTGTTGTTGTCGTTGCTGTTGTTGTTGTTGTTGTTGAACATCTAAAGGTAAGTCAGTTTTGAATACAATATATTTTCATAATGGCAAAGATTTTTGGGATAAAAAGTCATTGGAAAAGATTGTAGTAAATAATTTCGAAATAGATCCCAAGTTTATTAAATTTGAAGATCAGAGAACGTTTCAAAAATAGAAGTGCAAAAGAGGGCTAAAAGACCTCAAGTACTAGTATTCCTCAGTAGCTGAGTGGTAAAACATATATGTCTCTGTAGGAGCATTCATTCATGATCGAACGGGCATTGTGCAATCTGGGGCATTTTAATTTCTTTCAATTAGAAATCTGCATGTGGCCATTATATTTTGTAAAGCCTTAGGTTGCTCAAGGCTTTCTTGTAGTTAAATTTTAAAAATTGGCCATCGACCATCGACCGTTGCTGAGCCACTTAAAAGCGATGAAGTAGTCAACATTCATGAGCAATGCCTTCATAATCATAACTCGTCGTATATCATTGCCAATTGGTCTGCTGGGCAGTTGGTTCTTTCCAAGCCGAAAGCTAAACCCATTGACTGCAGCACCTTCATGTTATCAAGGATTTCAAAAGGCTGGTCAAACGTGAACATGTGCTGCATTCTGAAATAAGAATCAATCAATCAGTCAATCAATCAATCAGTCAATCGATCAATCAATCAATCTTTCAGGGAGCGGTTGTGTATGATCTATCCCCTTGTTCCTTCATTGCCCCGTTTGCCATTTAATTTGGTGATACAGGATCAGCACGATCGTGTCCTTCCAGCAAGGGCATGTCGTTGGATATTACGCCTTAGTGTGGGAGCAGTCCAGGCTCATATTTTGCTTGCAGTCGTCATTCTTATTGTCTTAGTGACGCAGACTCCATCAAATTTGCTTCAATGCATCCTAAATGAGCCTTCGATTCGATTCCACTGAGAGAAACATGAACGTTAGGGCGTGCTCTGTCAGGTGCACTTTTGGACTGTTTCGAAGAAGGAAAACGAGTATATCCCACCCAAATAATTAGTACTCTTACACAAGGTAACTAGCCATGAATGACATGAACCATGACTAGGGAATGATACATAAAATCGTTCCTCAATGAAAGAATGTTTGGCATCATCGTTGTACAGAACTTCGCTTTCGTGCAGGAACGAACTCATTCCGCCAAATCATATCTGATACTACTTACTTGTCAGTGGTTGTACTACATTTTATTTCTGCTTCTTTGTTCACTTTAATGACAACGAAGGGGAGATGTATTCGAATCTGGGTCTCATTTGGTTTCTCTTTTTTGGTCAGAAGCAGTGACTTGTAAGCGATAGACTGAAATAATAAGAAAGATTGATCACTGATAATGTTTGGGTCCAATTCAATTCAGTGCACTGTTTCAGAACAACTACAGTTGTTTTAACACAATAGTTACGAGTACTGTTATCGAGTCAACCACTGTACAAGCTAGCCTTGTTATCCTTTGATGTTTCTTTAGATATGGACTTGAGAACGTTTTTTGAATAGTGGTACTTCTGCATGAATTGAACCCATTTGCAAAGATGGTTTAATGCCATCGAAGTGGTTTAGTACGCAAATGCATTTATATTAGTCCAAAACCCCAAAAAAATATCAAAATAATGATACGTCTGTAGAGACAAAACTAGCTTCCCAAATGATACCTGACATGCAAAACAAATCTATAAAAGAAAATTCAAAGGTTTAGAACCTTACAACACGATGATAATTATAATTATTTACTTGCAGAAGAAGACCTCTCAGTTCATCTGATTTTTGTCTGATTGCGTGTTCCAAATGTTGTTTTTCTGTCTAGATTAAAAAGAGAGAGTTATAGGTGTAATTTGACATGTATTAAGTTATCCTTTATGTATATTAAATGGGTTATGCCTTCGGGCTCAACGTAACCATATTTTCTTGTTTTGCTTGCGTGCTTGCGCGAACGAACTCAGCAGTTATTGTTATAGTTCAACAGAGCTCTGTCACAAGCTAAGAATTAAAGTGGTTTAAAGTTAAATTGGAGATCATTTCCAAAACCAAGGCGAGCCTCCGTTAAAAGCCATGAATAACAAGTCTATTCAAGACACAGTGCTGAGAATCCATATACAAACTAAAAAAAGAAATGTATATAGTAGGAGATAATATACCTCTAATTCCTCTTTTTGTTTTGCCGATTTTTTCGGGTAGATATCCAGTAAATTTTATATTCTTTCCGTCTTTGTCGACCATTCCAATGGCAGAGAGTACATTGAGCACATCATACATTCTTCTTCGGATATTCTTAGGAGTCAAATACACAGGCAAATTAGTAAACACCTATTAGATCAATGAATGAATGACTTGCACAGATGATGTTCATGAATGCATGATTTGGAACCGGCAAATCATCATGTTGATAATGAGAAGATTGAATCACTTGCACAATATGTAAAAGCCATGTAACTGCATGATTTTTATTTACTTAGGTACTTTTCCTTAGTATGTAAATTATTTGTTGCATGTATATACCCCGTAAATTCCATCATTTTTAGGAAATGATATAAACAAATAAACAAATGGATAAATTGTTGATGAAACTTGCCTTTTCGTCGTTGAGATCACACGATCCTGTATGGGGGATTTTCTTGTATATTTCACTAACCAACTAAAATGTGAAAAGGAAGAGACTTTTCGTTCCTTAGCATAGTAGTTAATGATTAACTAATCACATTCACATAGGCGTGTTCTGATTAATAAAATTCATTCACAATCAACCCTTCTACAATGGCGACAAGGTCAAACATTCCAACATGAATAGTAATGAAAGTCATCAATCTGTTATGACGAACCTCATCAAATGTGGTTGTTCCTTTTTGTTTCAGTATTTCAACTCCAAGTTTTCCGTAAAAACGCTGGCTGTTGACTCGGTATGTCCTTCTTGAAGTTGAACTTTTATCCCTAGAAAATTAAAATGTCCGCCAAAAATTAGTTGTCAGTAATGTACAATTCAGAAATAGCCGTCCTTCACTTGATACATTTGTGTGAGTGCAATTCTAAGAATCGTTTTCATTGGACATTTCCATACTTACAAAGATTTGCAATTGGGGTAGCGGTACGATGGATTTTATTGGGTATAATAATTGTAAAGCAGAGTCTCTTGAGTCGATCAACAAAATAAAACAATATACAATGTTCAAAATGATATAATTTAGAAACATCAACAGCCATTCTCAAAAAGTTTGTCCAAGGTATATCTGATTTTTCTTTAACTTGAATTAGTCAAAGATATATGTATGTGATAAGACAAGAAAACAAAGTTTAACTTTTCAAGTGTCGAATTTCCCTTGTACAACGCTTCTATATCATTGTTAATACAACTGCAATTACTTCTCTTGCAATAGAGGAATTTCTTTTAATGTAGCAATCGCATGAGTGTGCCACTTTTAGCAAAATATCCCACATTTCAAAGGCTCTCCCCTACTTCCCTCCCCCCACCACCAATTCAATAAAAGGACCATGACAAGAAGCACACAAATCTATAATTAACAATTCCTTATACTAGTCTAGACCTCAATTTTTTCCTTAGGCCCGGAATTACGTTTCTTGCAACCTGGGGGTCATTCTTGCGGGGAAGGTCTCACTAATTATTTTTGCAGAGGTACCGAGGTTCTTGCATGTATCACACTTCATGGCAGCAGGTATTGGCAATAAGTTGACATCTTAAAGTGAAAGAATAATTGTTTCCTCCTGAACTCAATAGGAATTGCGCCTGAGTGATATTCATATATGACTGAAAAAAAGCTCAATTATATGCTCCTGTTATTAAAAATGAGATTTACGAGATCCTTATGGAAATTCTTCTACTTAACACGTCCAAAGAAAAACATTTTGTAAGGAAAAGCTTCTAAAAGCATTCGCACATATCCAGGCCCACGTGCACTAGACAGTACAATCTCAAAACAACAACTAACAACTATGACAACAACAACAACATCGACGACAAAAAGGCCTCAGTCAAGCTTTGTATGGGTAGAAATGATAAAATACATACGAAAATCAACACGACAATTTGTTCACAACTACAATCTCGGAAATAACTGTTAGGACTAATTTCGGCCTTTTTTCCACCATTCGACTTTAACATTGAGAGGGGGATTGCATGACAAATTATTTGAAAATCTTGAATTCTTCCAGCAATGACATGAAATCATGTTAGAAACTGAGAAAGTCCTAACGGGTTTTGTCCAAGATCAGTAGCTTGTCTTTTTCTTAACAAAAAAAAATAGCTTAATTTATTGATGATAAAAATCAAGCGAAAATAAGTAAATCAATGCAAATGTCATGCATGTAATACTCTCTTTTTTTCCTTCTTTTCCCCTTCTTTTTTGGTGCTCTTTTCAGTTTTATTCAGAGCGGGAGTACCCTTCAAATATCTTCTGGCTCTATACCGGCAAAAAATGAATGTTCTGTAAATCAATATTCTGTATACATGTGCTAACAACATTTAAAAAAATACGTACATCAAATGAGTGGATAGGATAGTCTTTAGCTATTGCAGCCAGATGATGTTGCACTTTTAATTTGAAAATATTTGGTATCCAATGAAACGTTTTCTCTCTCTTAATTTTCAATTAGAAATGCTAGTTTAAGTTGATATATCAGTTGTCTTGGAAAATTCTTAGAAATTTGAAATGTTTGAAATATCCTGCTCTTCGGCATCCTACCATAAACCACTGCGAAGTAGCACTGTGTCAGGCTGCGGGAAATTGTATTTTGATATATCGGTGTTCGTGATTGTATGCGCCGATCACTGATTTCCAAAAACAGGTTTACAATTTAGTTTAATTTCATCTAAATTATTTGATTGATGCAAACGAATCTTATTATTATGCAGAAATGCCTTGGGCTGATAGTAGATAATTTTATAGCCTAAGACTGGTATGTCACAGGTGGCAAACCAATTACAATCCATATACGTTGTGCCATATAACAATATCTGCTAGCAGCCCTAATATGTTTGAAGTATGTTTTATTTTAATGAGTAAAAAAGGTTAAAAAAAATGCTAAAATCAGTAAAAGTACAAAAGTGAATTACACACTTCATCATGGAGCACAATGAACATCAAACCTTACCACGGAGATCTTATTTCTCTTGAACATGTAAATAACAAAAGGTTTCAAATTTGCAAGACCAGCCGAAGTTCGTCTGGTATTATCTAGTCTGCAAAACTAATAATAGCAAAGACCGAAATCAAGCTAGCTCGTTTTTCAGATAGTATATAGACGACGCCATATTTTAACTCCACTTTTTAAATGCGCAACCTATGGCTCTCCACAAAAACCCGGCAGAGCCATCCGCGGACAGTTTGAAATATAGAAGCCGGAGGGTGAGCCCGAGAAAAGAAATCATCGTCGGTTTAAATAATCCAAGATTTAGGTTCTTCACGACGAGAAAGATGTCATAGTCACGATCGACGATAGAATATAACTGAAATGTTGTTCTTTCACATCTCTCTCGTCGTTAGGAACCCAAAACTTGGTTTTTAAACCGACGATCATTTCTTTTCTGGGGCTCATCCTTTGGCTCCTATAGCTCTTCACATCAGCAATAAATCATGAAATTCAGTGTTGAAATTTAATTAAACCGGGAGCCTGCTCTGAAAAACCTCTTTGTGTAATTATTTGGGTGATGACTAAAACAATTCTTGCAGAGATTAATGAAGTAAATAGCTAGTAATTTAAAGTATTCCTCAGAAGATTTTATGAAAGGTTTTCCGCTGTAAATGGACAAGGGGAATTTCTAGAGTGCACATGTTTGGTATTTCAATAATGTTGCGCAAATGTGTTCATAAGAGATGCAATACAAATGAAATACATTCATGAGAACAGTTCTATCAAGCTCTCTGCGTTAGTTTTTGTCTGCTTTAGTCCTTAAGCTTAAAAAATGTTCTAACCTATATATAGAATGTCAGTGTGTCCCTGCCTTCAGGCGTTTTGCCGTAAAACTATCGTGGTTTAGACCTACGGGGATTCGTATAAACTACTACATCCTAATACCAAATAACAAACTTTTTTCAGTATTCCCACGTAATGAGACATCTTTTTGTATATCATTCTAAAAAACGTAAGTTATATCATTCATAATAGAAGGAAAGGAAAGGCTTGTATTCAATATTCTCTAGATGTTGTACTAAGACTAAATCTTAGAAACTCATGAAGTCAGTCTTAAAATCATCTATATTTAAAGGACTTAATCTAACATAGAACACGTGCGAGAATACGACGAGAATTTTCACTGCTCGACTACACATGTACATGAGTGGATCACTCGCCACATGCACATAGGGCTAATCTTTCCTGTCTTGGAGCAAGCCGCCAGGTATTGCATTTAGCACTATGAAGCTTAGCTTGGTTGTGCCTACAGTGTTTTAGGCTGTTTCTAAATAATTCCCTATGAAGTGCAACGCTGGAACAACCTATCCTGCATTCTGACGAGCCACCTCAAAGCACTAACGTTTAGTAATGATCATGGCGTTGCAGGCTGTGTAATCAATGAAGTTAACATACTAACTCAATAGAATTTCATTCGGGTGAAAAGGTAAAGGTAAAAGAGACCTTTTTAGCTTGCTAAGTCGTAATAGTCATTCGACTAATAAACTTGAGGCCGATAGCGCGCACTGTACCCCCTCTCTTCATCACTGCTACGTTTATGGGTATTAAAAGCTAAGCTTGATTAAGCTGCACGGATTAGAGAGGAGTCAAAACAAGGAAATGTCGCTTGAACAAACTTTCCTACCAAGACATGCTTTCATAAAACATTTGGGTGCATTATTAAGACCTACATAGTCGACTATTAGAGCGATTCTATTTGATCCTCGAAAAATATGACTATTTAGTGAGATCTAGCTAGTGAGTAAAGAACGAAAGAGCTCATCCAATAGGGTTCGAGTGTACTACGGACTATTAGTTTTTTGTTTTTGTTTTGTTTTTTTTTTTTTTTTTTTTTTTTTTTTTTTTTTTTTTTTTTTTTTTTTTTTTTTTTTTTTTTTTTTTTTTTTTTTTTTTTTTTTTTTTTATTTTTTTTTTTTTTTTTTCCGGGTTAAATGAAACCACTCTAAGACTGATGATCCTTTGATGAATATGTGTTCAACCTTAAAATTATATGACGACATCTAAAAGTCTTTGAGTAACATTTATACAGTAATTATTCTTTTTCTTCTTGATTTTATTTGATTTTTTAGTTAGTATAGATGTGTTTCAGGGCAACTTAAAATCTACACGCTCTTACCTGCACTCTTTGGCGGACATTGTCATTTCCTACACCGACAAAGGAATGAATACTTTGTTCTTGCAAAGCCAACTGAAGTATTAAGAATCGAATCACAGCTTCCTCCACACGGCACTCCTATGTTGGAACTCTCCAATATCACCTGGGGTTAAATCCTACAGAAAGGGAACATCCTGCTAACATCCTGCTGTGGCTACACTGTTTTCCAGGGAGTGAGTTTGCTTGTTTGCTCTCTTACGTTCTAGCTCGCATGCTTGATTGAAAAGAAGAGACTATCCTGCTGGGGTACAGTGTTTTACAGGGACTTATAACACTTTGCTCTTACGTATCGGCACATCAGTTTTTTGTTCCCCGATGCTCAGAAAACCGCTGCTACTCGTAAAAGTTATGTCTAATTGAAACATTCATCATAAAAGAATTATTTACAAAATGATAAAATAAATGTATGAAATTTGAGCAAACGTTTTATATCTATTAGAGCATCATCAGGCTTTTGCTCAAATTTCAAACATTTAAATTACCAATTGGTAAATAAAGTGATGGTTAATGTTTTGCTAGAAACAGTAATTTTCGGCTTTCCGGGCATTATAATGGGTGGCATAATTGGCCGAGTGGTGAGAGCACCGGCCTTTCACCGCTGTGGTCCGGGCTCGAGTCCCAGCTCGTGCGCCTGGATCATGCATATGTGAACTGAGTTTGCTTGATAGTTGTTCTCTATCATGCCACTAGGGTTTTTTCTCCGGGTACTCCGGTTTTTCCTCCTCAGCAAAAATCAACATGTGAGTTGAGCAATGCAAAATAATTTAATGTAGAGGTAGTGAATTTTAGCATAGTTAATATTAACTATGGTTTGAGAGAAAACAGACCCACATCAGCTCTTAGCTGCAAAACTCAGCCTGTATAAACAAATTCAGCAGTTATAATATAAAAAAATTAAATGCTTTGTTTAAAGTGGAAGAGTTCTTTAGCTATATAGCTAGTTTAAAGACATTCCACTCAAATAAGCACAACTAAATACTACAAATGAAGTTAACGTAAATGGAATGCAACGGGCCAGGAGGCAAACTAGTAGTTCGCTATATACAAGCATGGTTGACCACTCGACCATGCTGTCTCCTCAGCATATGTTTTTATTCAGATGCATTTTTCCTCATTCTAAGTTTGAATTTTTTAATAGTGCATGATTTCTTATTGCTGTCAACCTAGACAGGGCGGAAAGAAAAAAATGTCTGTTAAGGAAAAAGGTATATAAACAACTGTTTGTTAGTGGGTCGGTTGGTCGGTTGGTCGGTCGGTCGGCCGGTCGTTGGTTGGTTGGTTGGTTGGTTGGTTGGTTGGTTGGTTGGTTGGTTGGTTGGTTGGTTGGTTGGTTGGTTGGTTGGTTGGTTGGTTGGTTGGTTCATGGGTCGTTATTTTATATATAAGTTGAATTACCAGATTTTCTTCAACTATCTTCAACTATACTAATAGTAGCACTAATTGTAGAACGAATAGATATTTCATAACTTCATCTTACAATGAACAAAAAGGTACATCAATATAATGCCAGACTCGTCGTTTTATTGGTGATTAAAATGTGGAACTCAGTTTAAAAATATCTTAAATCTAAAATTAAGTGTTTATCGGGTTAAATGATTTTTTATATCAATACATAAAATGGACAGAAGCACTTAAATAATTGATTTGATTTGATTAAAACACAGCGCTTGTCCTCGCTTTGTCGCAGAGATGGAAGAGACAGTATAAAGAATATCAAACAGTGAGTTCGTGAATTTTGGCCCTGGCGGCTAAAAGTTAACTCCTTAGCTGCCAAAATGCCAATCGCCCGCTAGCGCCAATGCTGGATTCCTCGAATATCCTGGAGTTAAATATGAAAATAGGATATCATCCTGCTGCGGAAAAAAATGTTTTAGAGAAAAGATGTATATTATTGTGATTATTTTTTCTTATTGAAGATAGCAGTTGAGTTGTCAAAAAATGGCTTAAAACCTTGAAATTCACGAATGTACCTTCCCTGCTTTAATTGTAGTTCCACACTGGTTACATTTTTTGTTTTAGGTTTTTGCCATTTTTGAGCTAGATATTCATAACTATTTATAATATCCGACAAATTTGCAAGAGATTAATATTTTTCCGCCTTTTCTCACACACGGACGCTAATGATTTATGTTTTCAAATGTCATCCTCGGCTCGACCTAAGTACAACTTTGAGACATAGAGTCGTTTTCGTATGAGTGGTAACACTGTACGGTTACGATACGATACGGTTACAGCAGGAATTTCGAATATTTTTATAGACATTACGGCACTGACACGGTCACGGTACGGCGCGGTAAGTTTCCCACTCATACGAAAACGGCTCTAACTCGCCCTGATATCATGCCGAATCAAAATCAAGTTGCCCAGTTATATATAATTATAGGTTTATGCGAGGATGGTCATGCCGGGGCATGGGGTGTAATCGGCAAAAGGATTACCATTTTAAGATGTTTTGATTTTACATTAGCTATTATTTACCAATTAAAGTTAAGAGCCTTGTACTTGTGCTGGATGTAGAGATATGTTCTCCGCCCTTTGCAGACTGCGATGGCCGGACTGATTGAGTTTCAAATATAGATATTTCACAATATATACCCACATTCAATAGTACCCAAAGGATTGAAAAAAAGGGTTTGTTAAAATGGATTACCTTTAAAAATTGCAAAGGAGGTCGGAGAACAGCAGATTCTTATCTTAATGGATTTGACAAAAACTACAAAAATCTAATTACAAAAATAATGGCATACTACAAACGTAAATAAATTATTTGTTTACAGTCAAACCACGTCAAGCGTGCCCCGCTAGAGTCC
Source organism: Telmatactis stephensoni (assembly GCA_029948255.1). Lineage (NCBI taxonomy): Eukaryota > Metazoa > Cnidaria > Anthozoa > Actiniaria > Isophelliidae > Telmatactis > Telmatactis stephensoni. The sequence continues at coordinate 67,581 of JALIZF010001127.1, forward strand.
ATTATTGAGTTTATTTTTGAAAATTTGATTCCATTCTTCAATTTGAACTTTCATCTTTAAAACCGGAAGATTTGAACATTCAAAACAAGAATAATTTGAAAACTCGATTGCTGATTGGATTAATAAATCAAGAGATTGTGGAATTATATAATACTATCGAGTGTTTTTGCAGAAAAAGCTAAATAAAGTATACAAGACGATCTCACCTTTCGCGCCATAGTGGCCGCCATCTTGAATCTGACGGGTTGCCTGTGCTATCCATATTAGGAGAGTCTCTTGTTTTATTAATCCAATCAGCAATCGAGTTTTCAAATTATTCTTGTTTTGAATGTTCAAATCTTCCGGTTTTAAAGATGAAAGTTCAAATTGAAGAATGGAATCAAATTTTCAAAAATAAACTCAATAATGGACTCTAGCGGGGCACGCTTGACGTGGTTTGACTGTAACAATGTCACATAGTTATAGTTGGTGTGATGCCACTAGGCTTTACTGACTCAATAAAGATGATGATGATGATGATGATGATGATGAAATAAGTAGCGGATAGGCCTCTGCCTATACTGTCTCTGTTAGCCATGGTTTGTTACATATATATTTGGCTATGTGCCAGAACTCCAGCCATTTCCTCTCACACCAATTCTTCTCTTCTGCTATAATGCTATAAGTTCACGGGACAGCTATGTGCTCGTTCCCCCATCTCTGTTGTTGTGGCCAACCTAGTAATAGGAGAGCTGGAATCACTAGCGCTTACAACGTTTGCTGTAACACCTGAAGTGTATGCTAGATACGTAGATGATACTATTTGCATAATCAAGAAAGACATGACAACGTTAAGTTTATCGTAGAAAGATTCAGTGAAAAAGGTATTCCTTTTCTGAATACTATAAAAAAAGTTATATGGAAGACGGATCAATTGATATATGTATCTACCGCAAACCTACGCATATAGTGATATATATTTCCAGTTCGATAGTCATCACCTGCGGTAAGACGTATACTCTATTCCACAGATCTGAACGCTTGATCACTAACGAAACACATAAAGATAAGGAAAGGAATCACATTAGGAGAGCGTTATCTAAATAAGGGCTATCCCAGGCGTTTCCTTAGAAAGTTTTCAAGAACCGAAACACACTGTACTCAGAATGCAAAGGAGAGCAAGTCTGTGGCAGTGGCAACATTGCCATTTGTCAAAGGAGTGACAGAGAAGATACAGAGAGTTCTGAGTCAGCATGACTTCAAGACCTGTTTCAGACCGAACTCCAGTCTTAGACAGTCTTTGTCGAAACCTAAGGACAGAATGGCATCTCAAAGAAAAACAGGTGTAGTGTACTCTGTACCCTGTAGTGATTGCGATGCTGTTTACATTGGCGAGACCGGTAGAGCGTTGGAAACTAGATCTAAAGAGCACCAGTCAAGCGTACGACGGGGAAGACACTGCAAGAATTCTGCTCTGGTAGAACATGCGCGCTCATACCACCGATCACGCTATCTCTTGGAATGACATAAGCATTATAGCAGAAAAGAAGAAGTGATGTCAGAGGAAATGGTTGGAGTCCTGGCACATAGCCAAATGTAACAAACCTTTGGCTAAGAGACAGTAGGCAGGGACCTATCCGCTACTACGTTTGTAGTAACGTATGCCATTTTTATATTCAAGATTGTGGCAACACTTTAATTATGATGATAATGAAATAATTCAAAAAACTAACTGTGATGAAAAATAGCTTTTTTTAAAGGAAAGTTTTTAAATTAGATTTAAGGTGGCCCTACCTATTGATTTGTTTGTTGGGCATGAATTTCAATCGCGTCTTTTTACATCAAAACCTTGTCCGATTTCTGAGAAATTTGCAACCATTTGTCTTGTTTTCTGCGAATTAGATCAAATATTTCGAGATATCAGACGATTTCTGAAAGTAGCTTTATGAGAAAAATTGTTCATAAATCTAAAATTGTAAGGTGAAGTTTTTCCTATTTCGTTAATCAAGTAGAAAGTCAGTTGAGGACTACATACACCAACTTAGAAGTTGCGATACAAAATTTGCGCTGCCTGTTAGGTCGCAAAATTATGTAGTCAAAACTACTGCCAAAATCTCAACAAAATTTCAAACACAGCGAGAACCACATCTGCTATAAGAAAGACAAATGCCTATTGTAACTTGTGAACAAAATATGGAGACATGAGAAGCTAAACGCCAATGTTATCCTCGAGCAAACTTGGGGAGTAATTTTTGTGACCACGAGGTGAACGTAGCGAATTTGTATTACTTCGACTTCTACAAATTCTGTCGAATTGTTTCCTGAAATTGTCTAGGTATGGGATAGTACAAGATGTTAACATACCTGTTGCCAAGTGTCGTTGTGTTTGCTGCACTAGGTATAAATCAGTAAGCTTCAAAAGTAAGCAACTACATCGAGTCGACGTTTGAGCTAACAAGGTAAAACCCTCATAGTTTGTAAATTTATTCAAAACAACACCTATCCATCTGTTGCTAAATTCCGCACGAGATCTAGACTTTTGGGAATAAAGACAGTGCTTCTCTGAATCCAATTGCTTCTGAGTCTAAATCCCGTGTGGAATTTTGCAAAAATTCACCTTAGAATTTTAGATTTATGACCAATTGTTCTCATAAAGCTACTTTTAGAAATCGTCTGATATCTCGAAATATTTGATCTAATTCGCAGAAAAATAATTACCGGTACAAATTTCAAGGCTTGTAGACAAATGGCTGCAAATTTCTCAAAAATCGGACAAGGTTTTGATGTAAAAAGACGCGATTAAAATTTATGTCTTACAAACAAATCAATAGGTACGGGCCACCTTAAATGTAGTTTTTTTCTCGGCTGTCTTTATATGGTCAGGAAGGGAGCTCGATCGATTGCTTGGAAGCATAAACATTAACGACAAATTTATCAAGATAAGAATCTGCTCTTCTCCGACCTCCTTTGCAATTTTTAAAGCTAAAAAACCCTTTTCAATCCTTTGGGTACTATTAAAACAAGAAAACAGTACTTAAAAGCCATGAAGCAAAAACTATATGCAAAGTATAAGTGTTTGTTAAAAAAAGAAGTATGCATATAATTTGGTCACGATCGAAAATGCCTCTTTTCATAAAATCGCTGAGATGTCAAGCTAAAATCGCGGTAAACATCGCCTGTAGTACACACACGCGCGCGATTTATGGCTGCAATAAAATCGCCGTCCAATTTGCCGCTCCTGTGGGACGATTAATTGGCGTTAAAGGTCATAACTCGCCCTCATATCGAGGGGGACATAGGGGGTTGCCAAAATCCACAAATCCGCCAGAAAAAATCGTTCGAAACCGCAAATCCGCTTGGGAAATTGATTGAAATCCGCATGTGTGATTTCTGTAATAAAAGCACTTGAAAACTACTATATTTGTAAAACAATATTACAACAAATGCTTATTTATACATTAAGTTGCATGCCATACTTTGAATTAAAGTTTGCTCCACAATGGAATATTGTTAAAGAGAGCGATTTCTCTGACGGAAAGTAGGTTACACATGTCCGCAAGTAGCATGGCCATATAATATATTTCGAAATATTTACTGTTTATTGTTGTTGTTGATCAGTCTTAACAATAAAATGATAAAGTTTATATGATAATAAAAATAACAAATAAATTGGAACACATTGGAAGCTGGGGAGCTGAAGTAACTGAAGTTTTCTGAGCCAGCTCCCCAGTAAAAAGAAATAAATAAGGTGATAGTTTTCATAGGATCATTTCTTCAAATGCGCGATTTTGACCATTCCGCAAATCCGTTCTTAAAAATATTATTATCGGAGAATCCGCACGTAAAACAAGGCTCAATCCGCCGATCCGCAAACCCCCATGTACCCCTCCATATCATGCCGAATCAAAATTAAGTTGCCCAGTTGTGCTGATCCATTGATATAGGTTTATGCGGGGAGGGTCATGCCGAGGCATGGGGTGCAATCGGCAAAAGGATTACCATTTTAAGATGTTTGATTTTACATTAGCTATTATTTACCAATTAGAGATAAGAGCCTTGTACTTGTGCTGGATGTAGATATGTTATCCGCCCTTTGCAGACTACGATAACCGGACTGATTGAGTTTCAAATATAGATATTTCACAATATATACCCACATTTAATCGAAATCTATGGCCCTTTCTCGGCATCCGCCATGTTTACAAACGATCGGCCACAGGTATTTACAAACTTATCTGCATGTGGCCAAAATTAAAAGCATTGCCCTCTCCTAATAGACAAGGCGCATTTTCGAAAAATCAGATACCTGGAGGCATTTTGGGGTAGAGGCTGGTAACATAACTATTCTAAACTAATTTTTCATGCTGAATCCGAATATAACTGTTACCAAGACGTATTCTGCAATCCTATTGTGTAAATGACGTATTTTGTGAATTGCTACAGTCATTTCATAGTAACGGCTTTTTCATGTAATTCCAAAAGTTCCCAAACTTAAAAACAATAACCATGGCTGGAAAGAGCATATCAAAATCAGTAAAATTGTGCAGTTTGAAGGATATAAGTTGAAAATTCAAGGAGATACGAATTTTCAAAAAACGAAATTTTGTATAAAAACACTTACAGTTATCCAAGAGATACAAACAAAATCCGATTTTTGAAAATTCGTATCTCTTTGAGTTTTCAACTTATATCCTTCAAACGTCACAGTTTTACTGATTTTGATGTGCTCTTTCCAGCTATGGTAATTGTTTTTAAGTTTGGGAACTTTTGGAATTACATGAAAAAGCCGTTAGTATGAAATGACTGTAGCAATTCACAAAATACGTCATTTACACGATAAGATTGCAGAATACGTCTTGGTAACAGTCATATTCGGATTCAGCATGAAAAATTAGTTTAGAATAGTTATGTTACCAGCCTCTACCCCAAAATGCCTTCTGCACTTTTTGCGCTCGACTTTTTCAGTTTTGCGCCTTGTCTATAAAGGGGATTGGTATAAAGACAGAGGTTTTGGTAGGATTAAATTGCTAAAAAATTTCTAGCATGTTGGAATTTGCAGACTTGCATTGGCTGTGATTTATCGAGCTGAAATCGCTGGAAAATCGCTGGCTGTTCACATCCGCGATTTATGGTTGCAATAATATCGCCGCTCAAATATTTTAGCAGGGTACAGTCAACGACTCTTCCTCAATAACTGGAAGCTTTGTTTCGAACAAAGATTTTTAATTAAAGAAGAAAGGCAAGATAGAATCATGTTGCCCTAATTAAAAAGATGTTACTCTTAGAAAGCTTTTCCCAAAGTGTCACGAAAAAGTATTATGACGCCATTTTCGCGAAAAAAAGGGCGTGTTTTCGCACAACAAACGCAGTGTTTGGAGAAAACATCTTGTTATGGCACATGTGCCATCATAACAACAGACACAAGACGGTGTACAGCGTTATGAGTAATTGGTATGTTAAAGTTTTTTACATTTTCTTCTTCTTAATATCCGAAAGAGGAATAGACTCGCCGAGCCATAAGCGAAAATTTCGGCTATACAGTTTTGCAAACGCCGAGTAATTATTTCACAGAAATAATTCAAACTTTGCTGTTATCATACATAGATTTATATCTCAGAAAGGCATCTAGCAGGCTATTCACGTCGCTTCGGCTAGTACTCTGAACTTCTTCCTTTATCGTCATTGTTGGACCAAAGACTCGAATTTTACCCGCATGAAGACCAATTCGACGTCTTAACTGTGTGGATCACTACCGTTTTTTAAAGATGATTTTCAAGATGATTCTTTTTTCTTCTTCTTAATTTCGGCTCTCCATTTACCGAAAAATTTGTCACGTTTTTACAAACTGAAGAAGCCATTTTGAAACAACACAGGAGGCCCATCAACGACTTTTCTCACCCTAACAAAGGAAGCCCATATTAAGTAAGCCTATAAATTTGACCAATAGAAATGATTATTATAACCTGGAAAACGACCAACCAATAGAAGGAGAACTTATAACAGTTCAAGGAAACGAAGGCGTCAACGACGCAAACTTAATGCAGTCTCTGATTACGAGCATGATTTACACTTTTTACAATAGGGAGCTTAAGCAGGAGACGTTTTTGTCAACGCGGACGCCACCGCAGTGTGCGTTCTTCTTCATCCGTTCGCCATCATAGATGATGTGTCCGTTTTCGTTAAGCAGAAGGTCAGTTAAGGCTTTTTCGTCTTGTACCAAAAACAGCATCCTCATCTATGACGGCGAAAGGATGAACGAAAACGCGCGTGTGACGTCCGTGTTGACAAAAACGTCTCCTGCTTAAGCTCCCTAATATTGACCACTGACGAAGTCCTTTCAATAATCCTCCACCTCGAGGCATGATTGTTCTGAACTGTGCAGAGCATTTTTCCAAAGTTAACGGGATGTTTTTTTTATTGCGATATTGGCGCCAGTAAACGAGCAATAGCATTTGCTCTACGAAAGACGTTATCTATGCCCTATATCGAGACTGCTAGAACTTACAAGATGTCCAAATCAAGTGCACGACGTGACGTGATGTGCAGGAGCAAACAAAGCTAGTCTCCCCAAAAGGCGTGCATTAATTGTGTCCTCGAAAGGAATCCCGACACGAACCAAAAACAGTATTAATTACCAAGATATACTTTGTACATTGTGTAAGTGTGCAACGCTATTATAATACAGTCCGCGTATTGCGCCTGTGATACCATAACCAAAATTACTGTAGGTGAGATCTGAGAAACAAATATTATATATAGCTAGAGTACATTTCTCCATCATTCCTCCATACTATTTTGTCTAATATGTCCCCACGCTAGACACTGCTTCCAAAAGTACTTTACCAGTAGAAAGTAGAACATATCCCGTAAACATATATAATAGGTGCATTTTCCATCGAACTACCAAGCGCGGTTTCTTTTAGCCATGACAACGGACTTACGGCATTAGTAACAGTCGAGATGAGACCAGGTCTCATTCTCTTTCGTATTTGTTATGGTACTTCGTCAATTGAAATAAAAGACTGGTTAGGTTCAGTCTGTTTTACTAAAATATAAAAGTGAGATATTGCAGAAATGATGGAGAAATGACATGTCGATATATTATTTGCGAGCAATTGTCTTTACTAAAATGGAGTATAAATTTGCTTACTACTTCATGACATCTAACGGATATATAATATTTGTGAATATTTACACATATATGGGTTTTCTTGTATATATCACATAGCACAGGGAACTCGGATCAATATGAGAACATGAGAATTAGTACAAAAACTGTCATTCAGTTTTATTAGAAAGTATAAGTTCTGCACAACAACGCCCACATGGTTCAATTTCCTCTTGCTCACTTGTAGGGATTGCGCGCTGAAACTCAAAATGACGCCAGCGTGCTTTCATCATATTTGTATTCGCGTGATCGACGGTTTTCCACTGAATCAAAACGCGTGGGGCATCTGCTGTGACGAAAAATGACGTTTCTTTGTCAAAAACGATGTCTTGTTGCATGAAACTCTTCGGTGCTGCGAGATGCATAGTATCTCCCTCCAAGATTTGAAGAAAGTCACACTATGCTATCATTAAGTGTAGGGTGCCATCTAAAGTCGTTCAACATAATCACCTTGGCCATTTCTGCGCCCACCCATGCAAAACCCCCAATATGGCTGGATTGACTAAAGCATTGTAGATTTTCTTTAATGGAGTTAACATGAACGTCTTGGCTGTATTTGCGGGCCCATAAATATAAATATTCCTATATTTGCCACGGCCATTATCTAGTGCTCGAAATATGGCTTGGTAATATATGTTGTCACATCTATGTGACTACCACTACCACAATGTTTTATGTAATATTTAAAAAACGAGCAGGAGTGTTTTTTAAATGACTTCTAAAACGCATCATTTGAAAGTATTATAGCAATGATTTAGGATTACACATAAACTGTAAAGTTAGCGAAAAGGTGTCCCACACAATCCTTGCCAAAAGGGGTTGTTCCAGTTACCGTTTCAAAATAATTTTGCTGTGACCTATCCTATCCATTTCTCATATTTTTTCCACCTTTTCTCCTCATTCAATGTTGTAGTGCCCAGGGGGTCATTGGTGATCTGCTGGGTGGAAGGACGTGCGCTTGTGCCCTGGAAGCCTTCTCAATATTAGGGACCTTAAGCAACCACGACGGCAACAAGGACGACGACGGTATAAAACAATGGCCCCAATTACAAAGCACAATAAATACACGTGCAAATGAGCAGAACTGCAAAGAAATCAACCGTATTCTGTAAAACTACGACGTGAAAAGTTCCGATTTCACGCTCTGTAGAGAACTGGAACTTGTAGAACTTACTAAATCAGCTTATTTTTCGTTCGGACAGAAATTTGATCTTTAATCTTGATATATTTTAAAATTCTGTGTTTTTTTTTTTTTTTTTTTTTTTAATTTTATTTATTTAAACATATTTTCATTAAACATTAACCCCAAGAGCGAGGCTCATCTGGGGGGTCTATGTTCTATCAGTAACAAATGAGATACAAAAAAAAAAAAAAATAATAATAATAATAATAATAATAATAATAATAAATAGGAAGAAAGAAAAAAAAAGAAACGAATAGCTTATCCTAAAATGTAATTATGCTTTAAAATCAAGAGGCAAATCGCTGCGTTTGCACTATATACTTTTGAACAGCAATAAACAGTTCAGAATTTTGCTTACACGATAATTTAGTAGATCCATACAAGATTATGTCTACCTTTTTCTTGTCAGAAGATTTTGTCCAATCATCAAAAAATCCAGATAAATAATCAAAAAGCTGAGTACGCTGAGCTGAATAACGGGAGCAGTAAAGGAAATAATGCTGAACGGTTTCGACAACACCGCTGCAATTATCACACTCTTGACTATCCTTCCGGTTTATGCGAAACAGATAAGAATTAAGAGCATGAAAACCAAGACGAAGTCTTGTATGCAAAATGGAAGCGTAACGACTCAGAGATGCATTAAAAATTTCATTTTTAATATAGCTTTTGGAGAGGAAGAGTTTGTTAATGAATTCTCTAAACTTTTGTATTGATCCTTGGTTCCTAACACAAGTTTCTAGAGAATTCCATTTTGAAATGGCCGATGGAAAGAAAGAGGTTTTGTATCTTTCTGTTTTAGTACGAATAGAAACAAAATTGTCTTTATTTCTTAATGGGAAGTTTGATATCTCGCTAATTTTCTTAGGTAATAAACTTTTTAGAGGGGGTGGTGTATGATCATTAACAATCTTATAAAAAATAATCAACTTGTGAACAAGTCTTCTCGTCTTCAAATCTTCCCAACCAAGTTCATTTAGCAAACAATGCCTGCCGGTTCCTTTCAAAGCGCCTGTGACAATGATGGATGATTGATACTGAATATTTTCAAGCAAGTCAGATAAGTAAGTATCACAGCCGTCCCAGACTGCATCCGCATATTCCATAATAGACCTAATCATAGATTTGCATAAAACAATTAAGGTAGCTCTATTAAGTTTGTATTCTGAGTTTGAATGTCATGTGAAAATAAACAAGCAAAAGAAATAGCGTTGTCTATTGTTTTAAATCATTTTTAGCGTCCCGTCTTCCCTGCCGTTGTCGTTGTGGTTAAGGTCCCTATTGAATCAGGGAAGGGAGAGCAACGTAACCTACTTGGAAATTAATTGCGCATGATTCAAAAACGACCACTGTGCCAACAGTTTTGTCAAAGATTGTAGCATTAATGATAGGATTAAACAGGAGCCCATTACTAGGAGCGTGCAACTCGCCCATAGATTCATGAGTCGGCGTTTTCACAGATGTTCTATTTTTAGAAACCTGAATAGCCAATCAGCGCGCGATATTTCTATGGCGACATGTTTTAGCTTTTGCATAAATTAAAAATGTAAACAACATGGCGGACGGTGATAGTGAAAGTGACCTATCAAGCGACCTTAACAGTGAGTTTTCAGAGAGTTGTTACAGCGAGGAAAGCGTAGAAAGCGACTATGAAGAGCCAATTAAGGCTACCTCTTCTAAAACCAAGAGACGGCTTCAAAATAAGTCTAAAAAAAGGAAAAAGGCAAAATGTGAAGACGAACTTGACGACGATGGATTACAAGACTTGACGAAATGGATTTTTTCAACTGAGCATTGTAGTAAGGTAGAAAAAATCATACGCGAAAAGCTTTTGGGATGTCCACAACTTGAAGCTATGTCCTCGAGAAAGCTTTTGGCACAGCACTTTCTAAATGAGCAAAACAATGGCAACTTCAGCATACTTATAATTGGTTTCTGTCGGCGGTTTTCCTCGCTTGTTACGGAGTATTCTTCCTCGAAGAAGGACCGCAAAGCGCAGTTTTCATTTTCATGGATGAAGAGTTTAACGAATTTTCACCCTGGTAAACCGACTCAAGATTTTTTCAGTCTTTCCTTAATCTTTTCACGGAGTTTGTCCTGAACTTGGTTTCTCGTAATATTACCTTCGGACGAAATATCAACAAGAGGACGTTTAAGCCCGACACTTTGCTCTTCGCTGGAGCTGTTTGAAGTCCTCTTCATTCAAGACATTATATTAAGGTCTCCATATTAGAAACTCAATGACTAATTCAGGTCGGCTCAAAATATTTTTTCGGCTCTCTGAAAAGCCTGCAAGTTTTTGTACACGCCATGTTTACAATTTCGCATGCGGACCTCGAGGAAACAGTTTCTAAAAATAGATCATCTGTGAAAACGCTGGTCTCAGATTAGAATACAGGTTGCACGCTCCTAGTAATGGGCTCCTGGATTAAACCCCTCGTCAACACGAGAAACGCTCGTAACGTGTGGCTAATTTCGAGTTTGCTACCGTGCATTTCAGGAACAAACAGTCCAGTTCATCAGGACAAGATGTTTAATTCCAGGCTTTAAAGGAACTTTAAATAGGACTCTGTAACTTGGTGGGGAGAGGACTTGTGGTGATCTCTTTCGACTCTGAGTGATTAATTCTGGACAGCAACGTACATTCTGCACGACAAGTGAGGCCATCTAATCCATGATGTAAACAGCAACGCTGTTCAAAATATATAAAATACAAATAGAAAAGTGTTTAGTATTTCTCTTAAAAATTTCTCTTATAGCTAGTATTGTTCATTTGCATAACTGTACATCTGTAAAACGTTGCTAAATGCGCATGCGCAAAGGAAGTACGCATTTTAAGGGCATAATATGTGGAGTATGGTGAAAGAGAACTTGGGACTCAAACCCGAGACTTTCTGTACTCCTATACCTGCCTTTAACTACTATACTGCTGAGCTAATTGATGGAATCTTCTCAACAAAAATCAAGAGGGTGATCTTCCGTTCTGTGATGGGTTGGTATATCGATGACTTCTACCACTGTTTCCCAATTGTCGCCACATTTCGAGGATTTTAATTCAAAGACGCCGTCCCTGTGGATGTCGCTTGGATGAAGCCAGGATCTAAATCATGGCTTGTTTGGCACGAAGTTTGCGCCGATGTTGATTACGATCGATGCTCTTGATTTCCTTTGATACCATAGAGGTGGAATGATACATCTCTTTCGTGCTCCTTAAAACTTTCTTGTGACGGTCTTCATGTTTCGCCAGTGTGCACTTTTATTACACTCTATACAGGGCATCTTGCAAATTACACCGCAAAGTCTAGCGTTTGGGGTCGGGTCTTTCTTGCGGAAGAAATAGCTTAATTGTCCGTGTTCCGTTCTCCTGAAGGTAGCGGCGAAGATTCTGCGAAACTTCTTAGATACTACTGCGTAGACTTTGCGGTTCTGCTGCTTGTGTGATCGGCTGGCGTGGTCTTTGCACATCCACATGCCCTACATCTGAGCCACAAAATAAAAGAAACAAAAGTTCAATGTTGAACAACTTCAATAAAACCACTCCCTTAATTAGTAATTACTGCTATTTTGACCCACTTCCCCATTTTTGGAATCAGGAACTTCCTCATTTGTTATCATTATGTTTAATAATTTTTCAATTTCAACAGTAATTTTGGGGGATATGTGCAAGATTTTGAATACAAATCAAATTTGTTCAGTATTCTAGCGGTAAATGTGGGCCACATGTTAAAATGCAGCATCAGCTCCCAAAAATCTATATGACTGCAGTGATAAACTTTGTTTTGAAGTCTATGATGGTTAACTTACACAATTATTATGCCATGAACTTGCTAACTTGCACAATTATGCCATGAAACAGCAGAATTTTATGTGTTAAAATGTACTAATTAAAAATAGACATCAGCGCTGAGTATATCGCATAAATCTGCAGAAAACACAGTGTTCCACATTTTTCCCAAACAAATACATTATACAAAAAGTAATAAAAAGCATGTCTTTTAATATCTTTATCCTGAAAACTTGGGGGATCTATAGTAGATTCGGAGAAAATAAGGATTCGATCTTACCATTAAGAACAAATTTGAATAAATATAATAAAATTCAAGACCGCGTGCCTTTCTCGCATTTGGAACTTGAAATGCATCAAACTATCTATAAGTGCAATTACTGATACATGAACACTTATCGTTGTCTATACGACTTTAGGAAATCTTAACTTGTCCCATGTCTGCAATAAAACGAATCCAAAGTCTGTGCTGGAAGGCACAACAGCAACCATTTTGTAAACACCGTGCTGTACACCTACAGGTCAACAGCCACTGGGTAGCTTTTTAAACCCTTTCTTGAAGGCAGTTTTCGGCACTACCTCATTATCTTAACTGAATAAGTGATCAATAAGCTTTTAACCCTTTCCCTACGGCCAAAATCAGGCAAAAACTCAGTCTTGTATTTTTGAGGCCTAGTGCAAACCTCCCCTAGTTATTTTGAGTTTTGGAGTTCCTGTGAAAATCACCGTTGTGCACGATTGCTGGGGGCTCATATTTTTGATTGACAACAAGAATTCGTTAGCAAGACGTCAAGATCGTTCAGGATGGCGCCATTTTCCTGGGATTTGATGTAAATCTTGAGCTTTTAGAGTCATTTTCTTGACCTATGAAGAAGTTGGAGGGCATCATTAAGCCCTGTGACAGCCTAAGTTGCACTGTCCGATTCGCGTTCTGGCCACTAGCTGAGACTGAATTACATTTGTTCCGATTTCGATTAGTTCAAATTCAGTTTCTCGGCCATACTTGTAATATAGCCAACTAGTTGCCTCCTTGCCAGTTAGGATCAGTTTAATCCATTTATGTTTGATTTATATGATTTAGTTAGGATTTGAAAATTGAGCTGAAAAGGCCTGTTGAGGGAGTCTCGATCATGTATGGGTTTTTTTTGTATTTTTGTATTTTTGTATTTTTCTTATATAAAAAAGCTCAATTCTTAGGAAAGGGGTGAAGTGCAGTCGCTGGCAGCTTGATTCCCATCATACTTTGCGGTGATGGTCGTTGAAAAAATGGCATTCGTGTCCAAAATGCTTGTCCCTGTGCCCGGTGTTCGACTGATGAGAAAATAACTTAGCTGGATGACAAGTACTAGGACTGAACTTTACTTTAAAAGTGTAATTTGGGATACTAAATAAAGATTTCAAAGGAAACTAACAAGGTAAAAGTGCTATTATTTTGAGAAGCCTGTATTTGGATTTTATTGGTTTTGTGAACTGGAAGAAGCCACGAGTCTCAAAATCTCTATCTAGATGCCCAAGTTTTGCTGCCATTCGACTTTTGAATGACTGTAGTCTTCACTATAAGATTATCACCTCACTAATTTTAAGAACAACAAAGCTATAATTTTAAAACTCCATCGGTCCTGAAGGAACGATTCTCTAAGAGGCAGTAGTAGGGAAAGAGTTAAGATGCTTCTTATTCCCTCTTAGTACGATTCCAGCCCCAGGAATTGAAATAAAATGGTCTTCAAACTGAAACTATCACTAAATTCATCGCTTTGTCAAGTTGAATGAAATCACAGACTACCGGCGCATGCGCAAACAATTTTCATTATTATTCTTCGTCTTGGTCGTCGTCCATGCAAAAATGCTTGTAGGTCTCTACTGCGCATGATTTCGAAATCATTGAAGCCATCTGCGAAGACTGTCATCAGATATGTGCGATATCAGAGCTGAGAGGTCAATGAGTTGAATATAAATGCTTCAGGGATGCTAAAAAAACACTACAAGTCGAGTATTTTCGTACATGGGAAGTCCTTCTGAAGGAATTCCAATCCAATTTTCTACAATGCCTTGTGCAGAATTTGCTAGTCAGCGATGTTGAGATCACAGAAAACGCGGCGCCGATACATTAATAAATCCGTAGTTAAGAATATCTCACTGAGATGCAAAACTTCAAGCCAATTATATTTCAACCTATTAATGACTATAGAGATTGATAGGTGTATCTTACAAACAGAGAAACTGGCATGACATTTGTCACGAAATATTCAGAAAGTAAACAAACTCGAGTGTACTTAAACCATCTCACGGGTACTAAATGGCAAGATCAGTACGTTTTCATTCACTTTCATTGATGAACACGTACGTTTCTCTTCAGTATAGAGTCGTTTTCGTATGAGTGGGAAACTTACCGTGCCGTACCGTGACCGTGTCAGTGCCGTAATGTCTATAAAAACATTCGAAATTTATGCCGTAACCGTATCGTATCGTAACCGTACAGTGTTCCCACTCATACGAAAACGACTCTATAATCTTGTCACGTAACGGTTCGATAGAAACACAGTTGCAGTCAGAATCGCGTGGTTTTTGTTGATAAAATGTAGGAGTTTGAAAGTTTATTTCACGAGAAATACACACTCGAGATTTCCACACAAGCTGTTTCCACGGCAACTAAATGGACATGTAGGCGTCTTATGCCGTACGGCAGTCGTTAAGTCGAAAAGTTGAAAGTTCACTCAGTACGTGGTTCAGTGTTTTGTTTCTTGAGAACAGTTCTTGGTTCTTGAGAATAGTTCTTGATCTTTCGCCTGTCTCCCCCGTTGGTGTAGCATTGACTTGACAAAATGATAGTTTTCGAATAATTTTTTATCTTCTAATGCCTGTAAGTTCGTACGAACGCTGCGCTGCACACTTCTTATCTAAAACCGGTTGCCAAACAAGTCGGTTGAGTAAAAATCCTGAGAAACCAATCGAATGTTGCGTGGTCTTCAAAATGTAAAATGAATAACAAAACAGTAGGATTTTTTTATCTCGGAAAAATGGTCATAAATCAAAACTCCAATTAACCGAGCTTTGTCGGTCTCTACGGGAGAATCTTGACTTCGGTCAGGTAGAGATTGACTGAGCGCAGCTAGCGCAACTGGCAGTAAAGATTCTCTCGTACAGACCTCCCGCTCGGTTAACAAGACCTAAATAATAAACTTTTAACGAGGGTGACACGCGACAGATACTGCAGAAAGATGATGAACTAGTGGCCCTTAAGGACGGTACCAACCAATATGAAGGTAATTTTTTCCCAAGAAGCTATATAGGTATTAAAGAACTCCTTAATTATAGGCTGTTAGAATCCAAGAAAAAATGGGGGGGCACCACGCATTTTATTGAGTTATACGTCATCTAATGTTGCGAAAAATGCATATTCTGCTGACCCTCCAAAAAATTATAAATTCTCCATATCTTCAAAAAGTTTCAAACTTTTTTCGAAAAAAACTTTAGGCATGATGATCTGATCAATGCCTTGAAAACCAAGAAAATCGTAAAGAACATTTTTTTAAATAACATTTACTTAGCTATAGGCTTGTTTCAGTCCATGATGACTTAATATAAAATGTGATATATTCCTATCATCTTTTAATTTAAAATTTATAAAAATCTTACAAAATCGTAGCTTCATTATTACTTTATAAATTAGCAAAAGAAAAACTAGGGGTATCCAGGCGATTTAAAAAGTTATTTGCAGATAAACGCACGAAATGTGATAAGAATTTGCCTAAATGACAATTAAATCCCTAGCCCTCCCTAGAGAATAGCAACATATTCAAGATGGCGCCCAGAATCAGATCGTTATTTTCTGTGGTCAAAACAATCGTTTTTATGCTGTTTTATTCAACGAATAATATTTTAGTGTAGGAAAGGCTATATGTTTTTCTAAACCCAGACAGTATCATTTTTCCCAAAAGTCGGAAAATTAGTTTGTTTTCACAATGGTTTTGCTACGAAGAAACGATCTTCGGAAAACGTTTGTTATTCAAATTTGTGTGGCGCGCGCGCTCGATGAGCAAAATGTGCAGGACGAGCTGGGCGCTGACAATAGTAGGTACCGTCCTTAATATGTCCATATCTAATTAATATAATAAAATACACAACAATAAAGAGATATTCATATCTATAATCAAACAATAGCACATGTATGCTTCTTTATAGAAAGGGATCCATCCAAGATCGTTTTTAAAAACAAATCGACCAATCTGACAGAAGTCAGGACAGTTATCATTAATTGCTGCGAGCCGCGTAGCGAGCAGCGACACTAATCTCGATGAGTTTCCTGTGCTATGGCTGTGAGTATTGCTTGGTTTCATCCATTCCTTTGGGAATTCAGAAAACAATAGAGCGGTAGCCATGTTGGATGAACGAACAAGTGACGCTAACGAGAAATCTTTTGTTGAAGTTCATCCAAGATGGCTGCCGTGACGTCACATACAACCCAAGAATACGGCAGAGTCTGACCTTCAAACAGTTCGTTGAAACTCGAAAAATCGACAAATTAATAAAATATAATACTACTCGGTCAGTGACCAAATACGATCTTTAGAAGATATATATTAGCTATACTATCATTTTGGTATCACCAGTACTTAGAATTTTCGCAGAATGTCGAAAACCACAGTAACAAATATTTTGCAATGATCTGGAGCTCAGTGGCTCAGCAATTTAGCTAGAAAGCCTTTCCTAGCTAAATTGCTGAGCCACTGAGCTCCTACGAGCTGGCTCGAAAACATCCGCTCTCCGCCACCCTACAGCTAGCGGTATTCATGTGTACCTGAGAAGACTATTTCAGTCACCGGTAAACACATGGTTTTCAGACAAGTGACCAGAGAAAAGTCTATCCACAAATTTTACACTTATAAGAAAACCCAACCTTAAAAATAAACTAAAGAACTGGACTTTCCATCATTCCAGTTATCGTTTAGATTTACAATTTGAGCCTTGTGGTCAGACAATAGGAATGCAAAAAGCGTAAATATTAAACCAAAATGACCATAATGAGCATGAATTTGCAAACGACGGCAATCTAATTAAATTTACTAGTTCTTTAGTAAATTACAGGTCAAAAAGGAACTGGAATTCACAACATAGGACATTTCTTTCTCCGGAGATTAGTTTCAATGAATAAAGGGAATGTTTTCATTGAACAAACTTTTGGTTTTTACTTACAACGACAGACGAAGTTTTCCAAAACTGACCGTCACCACGAGACAGCTCAATTTTCCATTTTTGATTGACCAACTACACCAGTGTAGTGATGATTTACAAACTATCGGTGACCATCCAACAGATAATTCAAATGAACAGAAAGTAATAATGAACATCAGAAAATAACACTATTCAGATCGTGAAATACCTCTTGCTAAATCATAAAAGTGCCTACAGCTCGTAATTTTCAAACTTATCTCAAGTTTCTCCCAAAATCGCAGACATTTCAGTTATAAAGCCTTAAGGCTGTTGTTTAAAGGGTTTAAAGAGCAATATGGCTTCAGAAGTTTATAAATTCGAACGAACACAACTTCCGAGACTTGTCTGGATTTAGTGCTTTATATGAAACATTAATTAACTAAAAATGATTATACTCTTCAACCGTTTGTTTGGTCGGAGATCGGTTTTATGCTTTTCTTCAAGCATACATTAAATCACTGACTTGTTTCGTTGAATTGGAGATTGGTACTCGATGGTTTCACGGGTACGTACACTGGATGTCAGAAAGGTTCACCACGATTTTCTCAGGGTACACTTTTCGATTAGTTTGGCTCCATAGATTTTTTTAACTCCTCAACTTTAAGATTGGTTCATTGTAGTTTGATTTCCCGAGTTTTATCCATTGTTTGAAAAAAAAATTGGATCGGATCCAGAATGGGCCGCGTTCTGATAATGTTGGGTTGAGTTCTGTTGTAGTTACTCAGAAAATATTCCTCTTCAACATATATAATCGCTTAAAACTAATTCATAAATTGATAATCGAAGTGTAATTGAGATTGCGTGCGATTCTAAAAAGTTATGATCAAAACTGCGTTTGTGGCGACGTCGAATGTGTTTGTCGAACTTCTGACAAATCACCATATAGATCACTGACATATATACCTCTACGCTATTACATAACTACGACCTCACGTGCACAAATGTTTACTGACGAAACTAGGTTACCGCGAAAATTAGTAATTTTAAATTTTTGGTTTCAACACCAGTGGGCACGTAGTATTATTTCTTTCAAAATGCACTTTAACCCCTTTCCGTTTCATATAAAAAGTATTGCATTATATTTCCTTTTGGGAAATGGGATTTTGTAAAGTAGACAAGGCGCATTTTCGAAAAATCGGATACCTGGAGGCATTTTGGGGTAGAGGCTGGTAACATAACTATTCTAAATCGATTTTTCATGCTGAATGCGAATATGACTGTTATCAAGACGTATTCTGCAATCTTATACGTGTAAATGACGTATTTTGTGAATTGCTACAGTCATTTCATACTAACGGCTTTTTCGTGTAATTCCAAAAGTTCCCAAACTTAAAAACAATTACCATAGCTGGAAAGAGCACATCAAAATCAGCAAAACTGTGAAGTTTGAAGGATATCAGTTGAAAAATCAAGGAGATACGAATTTTCAAAAAACGAAATTTTGTATGAAAACACTTACAGTTATGCAAGAGATACAAACAAATTTCGATTTTTGAAAATTCGTATCTCCTGGATTTTTCAACTTATGTCCTTCAAACTTCACAGTTTTACTGATTTTGATGTGCTCTTTCCAGCCATGGTAATTGTTTTTAAGTTTGGGAACTTTTGGAATTACATGAAAAAGCCGTTAGTATGAATGACTGTAGCAATTCACAAAATATGTCATTCACAGTGTAAGATTGCAGAATACGTCTTGGTAACAGTCATATTCGGGTTTAGCATGAAAAATGAGTTTAGAATAGTTATGTTACCAGCCTCTACCCCAAAATGCCTTCTGCACTTTTTGCGATCGACTTCTTCAGTTTTGCGCCTTGTCTAAAGCAAATCTTACATACATTATAAAAGTAAAAACATCAAAAGTATAAATAAAAAGAGATTTAGTTCTTAAAATAAATATTTTCAAGCAGCCTACTGAGAGAAGAGGATTTGTCTGCTATCAGTTTACATCTGCGCTTCTAATCAGAGGAAAAAATGTTGAGACAGACAGGTAGGATAATGCCACTAAAATGAACCCAAGTTAATTGCCAAACGTCAGACGTTTTTCGGCTGGAGGAATTCAAAAACAGGTAAGTATGTTGACCAGTAATGTAATTTGGAAAACCTTAACATAAGGGATAAAGTAAACCGAGATAATAAGACACAATTGATGTTATGAATTTAGTATATCAACTGCAGGCTATGTATGTTCTCCAAATGTAGTTTAGCGTGCCTGGTTATCAGATAACTACCGGTACAGGGCCTGCACATGTGCTGCTGCTGCTGCAGCATTTTGGAGGAAGAGAAGTCATGTAGGAAAACAGTCTGACCGGTCATAGTATGGCCAATATAATTTGGCCTTTATCATCAATTTTACTGGGACTAGGGTTTTAACAATATAGAACAATTTGGCATCGCTTAAAAATTACAACAATGACCCTAAAAGATATATAACAATTAGCGGAACCGCCCTACCAGATTGTTCGAGTTATTATCAAATGACTTTTACAATTATAGAAATGCAAACATAGATACCAATTAATATATAAATCTTATCTCCCATATATACGAGAAACAGCCGCATAAGTGCTATGTTCAAGTAAGAAAGAGTTAATAAAAGACTAAATATCATACTTACCATTCTAAAGTCCTGGCAACACCATGGCCATGCATATCTAACCATTTGACAAACATTTAGATGGAGTTTAATTTGAATGATGTGGATTACCAAGTCGTTTAAAAGAACTTTTGAATAGCAATAATTTTTGCGCTTTCGTCGAGGAGTGTATTTCAGTTACTCTTTGTCAGAGACATCCATGGAAAAGTCGCGAAATATGTGTTTTGTCGTTCTTAGTAAAATCAGTTTGTCAGTGGCCTAGTAATGTAATAGGCCTTTTGCATCGACTGGTCACATGGTCCAAAATCTGCATGTTCTGGTGGGCAAATACAAACTGGGAAATCTAAAATAAAACTTGACTGGTTGGAATCCTTTTTTTTTAGTCTGTTACACTCCTTTGCCCACCAGAATAGCCGATTTTGTACCGTGTGACCAGTTGATGCAAAAGTAAGACCTATTATTCCTTCAGACTTGATGTGGTAATCAGGGAAGTTTCATAAACTTGGGGGCGACAATTCTTGTACATGCGTATAACCTCAACAGTTTTAGAGAAAAAAACCTCCAAAATTAATAAATGACAGAATACGAAGAATGCCTAACAAGTTAATCGACTTCGGTATTAATCCCGTATTTATAGTATAAAATATGAAGCTCTACACGCTATGGTTGGTGGAAAAATTGTTTCACGACGTGAAAGTTACGTATGAGGTGAGTATATCCGGACTCTAATCTCGTCCTAGCAATGAGATTAAAGAGGATAAGCTATATGTGAGCCGCTGAGAACAAGATGGCAGCTTGCCAGCTCACGGCAGTTTTCAAGAAGGAATAACCACACCATAACAAGATAACTATACTATATTTGGTGAACCCAAAATGACAAATTTGGATACTCCATAAAGAATAATTTAGGAGAAAGTTTAATTCTTGTGACTTCGTGGATGTTTAACTTGTCTCTTTGCATGGTTATACTAAATCAAGCGAGACAATGCCAGAAGAAGTTTTATTACTGGGGCAGCTTCCAGCATTGGTAAAAAGTCTGTAAGTTATTCCATTCAGCTTTGTGAACAATGATTTTTTTTTTCACAAGTAAGCAAGAAGAAAAAGATTTTTTTTCTTTTCTTCAGACCAATTGCACATAATTTCCATGCCATTTGTCGACGGACTTGAAAACAAAAACAAAAGTAAAAAATATAGAAATACGTGCAACCAATTAATAAAAATTAATGTCGTTGATTGGTAAATGGTAATTGAATGTCGGTAATTTTGATTTTTGGTTTTATTTTCAATTTATATCATGTTTGGCAATTTATTAATATGACTGCGAGGTGAAGTAAAAAAACAGTTGATCTACCACTACTTAATTTTACTTCACCTCCAATTGGATCATCAAAACAGCCCAACCTTGGGGAATCAGAGGTATAATGGAGGCTCTATTCCTAAGCAAATTCAAGCCTACTTTGAACAAACAAGTGCAGGCATTCCATCTAAAACTGTTCCCTGGGAGAATGTCGTAAGTTACAAACCTTTCATACCCGATGCTGATCAATAGATCGAAAACGTTTGTTTTTAAATCAAACATTTTATATCTAGTTTTATCCAATTTCAATATTAGGCGCGATGTTCACTCTTTAGTTAATTTTAATATCTTCTCTTCATTGACATTGACATTGAGTCTTACACATGCATGGGGATTAAAAGATGTATAGTTAGAGAACAGCACATGAAATGATAATAACAAAATGAAGGACTTCCCTTACCAAGGTGTGGTTTTTAGGAGGAAATCTTCATTCAACCAACATCTACCACCACACTCTCAAGTAAGACTTAAGATACAACTTCACAAGTGTTTCGCTAAAAATGTAGCGGAACAAAAAATGTACGACGAAACATTATATCCAAACAGAACTTCCTGGGAGAGAAAAAAGCGCAGTCAAGAAACCATCTCCTATTGGGACAATACAATATTTTCTCGGATAAACGCCCAGGGCTCAGTTGTTCCAAAGCGGGTTAGCGCTAACCCAGAGGTTAAATCTGAAGAAAACCATTTACTTTAACCCTGGGTTAGCGTGGACCCATGCACCTTCGAACAACTGAGCACAGGGCACTACTTCACTATCTGAACCGCGGCGCTTACGTAAATCTACTTCAATGGAGAGCAAGTATAATATTTCTCCCCTTTACTAAAAAAAAACAACTACAGAAGCGATATACTTTTGGTGTAAATCCTCACTATTGAACTTTTGTGTCAGGGTGTCAGTTTGTACTTGATAAAGGGCTTGGCTAACGTTTCGGAATTTTCTATAAACTTCATGCATTTCTGGTTTCTTTCTATACTCGAGACAAAATTGGCAACCTCAACTAGAATTTATTTAATTGATTCATGACTAAAATGTTGGACCATAATCAAATAATCTGTTTCCCCAAACAAATAGAAATACTCTGTGGAATCATCCAAAACGTTTAGTACGATTGTATGATCCTTTTACAGCAATGGCAAGGAAAACGATAAAGAACGTCACGGGACAAAAACAAGTCTATATACGAAGTGAACTTTTCTTCAAAAAGCTGATCCCAGTTTATGAATAACTGAAAACATTTCTCCACGTTTAGGTCAAAATAAAAACTGACTCCATCGATTTTTCGAATTCTTCAACAAAGTTTAGTTGCTAAATCAGTGCCGTTGATAAATTACTTTCAAATACTAAAAAACACAAACAGTGATCAGTGATCGATTTATCTAGGATTTTATAAGTTATAATCAATTTCCCGGCAAACTATTACGAGCTGTGTGACTGTTCAAGATCAAAACCAGAATGCTAAACAGGTACTGAAGGATTAAAGCAAAACAGTAGGAAACGATTCATTTGGGATTTTACCATTATAAATCAGCAATCAAGCTAGTACTAGCCGTGCGACTTTTCAAAAATCAGTGCTAAGCCGCTGTCACTGCAGAGTACGAAGATATCAAATAGTAAAAGTTCCTTTGACGATAAACACGAAACCGATAAGGTTCAACTGGCTAATCTATGTTGTTTTTCACCGCACTTCCTTTCAAGCGGCTCTAAAACCATGGTCATGCATCAACAAACTCAGCTGTAGTCGAAGTTCCCAACATAGAGGCTTTGAGCGATTACGTAAAATAAAATATTTTCACCAGTTGCCGGGTTCATTCATTATCTCGATAATCGCGGGATAAAGAAGTGGTAACCATGTTGAATGTACACACAAAAGACGCTAGTTGCGGTTCATTCACGATGGCTGGTGCTACTTGCAACCCCGAGGTTGCACGCGCATTGGTCACGTCCGAAATTCGTCCATTCAAAAACAGTCGCCAAGTCGCACAGAATTCGAAAATATTGTGTCTGCACAAAACAAATTAAAAAAATAACTCAGAAATACGACCATTAAACAAAACAAGCACATCATTAATAAGTAACATGATGAAGTTCAATATCATAGAAAAATAAAGGTACGGTAATACGAGCAGCAAAATCGTGCAACTTGTCGGGCAATATTGTTGCGTTGCAAGTTGTAGAGCGATGTTGCTGGTATTACCACCCCGCGCGCAACTTGTCATGCAACAAAAATCAATGTTGCAGGTTGTGAAAATTTGTTGCACAAAGTAGAACCACTTTCTACTTTTTGCAACAAGTAGCCGCAACCTGCAACATCGATTTTTGTTGCATGACAAGTTGCGCGCGGGGTGGTAATACCAGCAACATCGCTCTACAACTTGCAACGCAACAATGTTGCCCGACAAGTTGCACGATTTTGCTGCTCGTATTACCGTACCTTAAGGAAAGTATGAATGTTAATATGTTACCATTTATTACGCATCAGTGCACTAACCTTGCCAAGTAGAACATCTATTGTTGGGTTTCTGAATTTCAAAATCTTTTAGTTTTCAAACTGAATTCTGAATTCTGAAATTGATGTTTCGCTGATTTATTGAAAAAAATTTGAACTCTAAATGTCAAATTTGTTTTCTGTATTTTATATATGTTCAGCCTTGATTGGGGTATCCCATTTCAGTTTCTTCTTCTAGCTTCTTCTTCTTCTTCTCACCCGTTTTCGATCTTCAGAAAAATATGATTGCAAGGGTCAAAAATCATTTGTTAGGAGGGGTGACGGGAAATACAAAACCCTGGTGCTTTGCGTACTGTAACACTATCACACTTTTGCAAGAAAGTCTGCATGAAAAATCACGGTTGATAAGTGACGAGCTTTTGAGGCGAAATTAAGGCTGACTTGCCTTAGCGAACTGGTGTAAAAAATCCGTTACAAATATCATATTTGCATGTTTTATGAAACGGTTAGGCAAATGCCTAAGGAGTAGTGTCCAGTGGATCATCGGAAAAGTTTGGTTCGAATTAACACATGCACTAGCCGTTAATCAAAAACAGATAACAGTCTTTATGTTGTAATTGTATGACATTTCAAATTAATAAGCGTTTGCATTTAGGGATGCAGTCGTTCGAAGTCAAGCGATCAAGCGCAGGTAAAACTGTAGGTAGCCGTCTTAAACCCTTAGTAATATAGCATGGCTGGTTTTACATAACATTTGATTCATTTTCAAGAGCCCTGCGCCAACCTGAGCCGAGGATCGATATCCAGAATCTCTCTTCAAGGATTTGGTATTTTTGTCTTTGGAGGTCAATGGCCATCAGATTGATAATCTTCGATCTTGAACCAAAGTACCACTCTTCGTCTAGGTCATGAGGTATCCCCTTGAAAATCCCAGTCTACATAGAACATACATAAACTATATTTCAGTGTCAGGGCAAGGGCGGATCCAGGATTTTTCAAATGTGGGGGTCACGTGACGTTTACAAACAGGGAACCCAAACGAAAAGGTCTTAAGCCATTGAAACTCGCTGAAAATATGGCATTAATTGCTTAGACTAGTGATTTTTTAACACTTTTTATTAGAAACAAAAATATTATATTTACAACTGAATGGGTAGAGGGTTGGCATTACTTAGTGATAATTCAATGAATGTTAAAAGTGAGTCTTTTCACAGAAAAAAATTACTGCTGTCGCAAATTCATGACATATTCATTGATAAACACAGGGGGGTCCTGACCCCCGCGACCCTCCTCCTGGATCCGCCCTTGCAGGGTATTTAGTTATAAAACTAATTGGGGACACTATAAACATAATACAAAATAAAAATGGTTAATAAGCTATATAAATATAAAATTGAATATTAAAAATATATAAATATTATGAAATATTTGTTAATCAATCTATCAATATATATATAAAATCAATTTACATTTCTTATGTCTGATATGCCTTATCTAAGGCGTAAAAATATGTAAAATGTTAAAAAAGATTTGATAGTTAAGAAGATAATGGGAAACTGTGATTACGACTGACATGCATAATTTTAGGCATGTGGTCATAGGCAGATTGCCAGTGGGAATACTCCGCTGGGATGATAGTCTTAACGCTTGTTCGAGCAATTTTTGAAAGAGATTTTCCAAATCAAGTTATTTCAGCTAATATATCTTTATGGCGATAGCCAGGGGTACGGAAATGCTACCGGATGAAATTGCCGTTGAAAGACAACTGAGAATGCTGTTTTGTGAGGGGATAAGGGACCCCGGCCCATCAAAGACAAAGCCCGCGATAAGAAAGACGCGTAAAAAACATTTTGCCGAATTAATTACAGCTGCAAGATATGGGGAGAAGGAATTGGGTGCCCAAAACCCGAGGGGGGGTTACCTGGTCTCGCTAGATATCATCCCCTGAAAGCCAGGAGTCACAGAAATCCAAAGCAAACCCCAGGCCCCGGCGTTGGTAGCGGAAGTGCGTTCGTTAGCTCAGGAAGTGCGCGATCTCCTAAAGACAATTGGGAGCAGAAACGACCAGCGCAAAACACTGTGCCATCCCCAAGCATTGGGAGGGAGACGGTCTGTTACCGGTGTGGCCAAATAGGCCATGTGCAAATAGGATGTAGAAACCCCGAATGCCAGCGCGGTATGCTCGGGAAACAAACAAAGGCCTTTGCCCAGGGGCAGTCAGAGGTCTTGAACTTACCAAAGCCCCTCCCTGAACAATTGGCGACGGTCCTCAAGGAACTTGTCGGAGAGCCGAATGAATCTGTAGCTTTCGTAAGTGGTAACGCTTGTATGGCCCTTTTGGACACAAGCAGTCAAATCACATCTGTCTCCAAGGAGTTTTACGATAAACATCTCAGAGACTGCGAAATTCACTCGTGAGAGATATCTTGCATGTTGTGGGTGCAGCTGGACAAATGTACCTTTCTTGGGGTATATTTCTATTAACGTTAGATTCCCTGGGGAGGAGGCTGGTGTCGACTCGTCACTAGACGCCCTAGTCTTAGTTGTCCCGGACAATGAGTACAATCGAAGGGTTCCCCTAGTGGTCGGGACCAACATTGCAAAACAGTTTCATCAAAGGTGCCAGACGGTTGGGGGTAAGAGGTTCCTAAGACCTTGCGGACTTCCCCTACCTGGCGACGAGTTTACCAAGATTTGCGAGAACAGAACAGAACGGTTAAAACGCAAGATTAAAGGCCCCCTGCGTTTCTAGACACGCAATTACCATCAACGCGCAAGAATCGGTTGTACTCAAGTTTCTAGTCAAAAAAGGCCCCTCCTGTCATACAAAGGATGTTCTTTTCGAGACTGCTGGGTAGATTAGCTGTAACCCCGGGAATGATTACCCTGTTAACGGACCGTACTAGTTGCAAAATTCCCGTGGAAATCACGAATAAGAGTAATCAACTTGTAACGGTACAAGCTAAAGCACTTACAGCACATGCACACGTTGCAAAGGTAGTCCCCCACCCTATGGTGGAGTCACCAGGAAGTGAACAAGCTCATCACCCACGCGAGTTTTTTAATCTCGATGACATTACTCTAAGCGCGGATGAGAAAACCAAGACTTACGCGCTGTTGTCAAAGATGTCATACACCTTCGCTAAAGACGACAAAGACCTGGGTTGTACAGTCGCCGTCCGCTACGAAATCCTTCTTACCGACAACGTGTCCAACGCGAGAGCCCTATAGGGGCCGTTCACACTACAGTTTTAGATCGATCTGAGATCGATCCGAGATCGATCCAACTTGAAGCAATTTCAGTGTAAACGCTCGTCAGTTTTCTAGATCGATCTGAGACCGATCTAAGTTGGCTCGCTTCAGAAGGTGGTCTGAGATCGATTCGAGAGCGATCCAAGACAAATGCGATCCAGGTTGAACCTATACAAGGTTGCTAGAAGTGAGTAAACTATAAAAGGTGGTAATAAGTAAATAAACAAATTAATTTATTAATTAAATAATTAAATAATAAATAAATAAATAAATAAATAAATAAATAAAATCGATTTTCTAAAGATATTGTGGATGAAATGTGCTGATGAAGAAAAATTGAGAAACAAACAAAAAGGAAGCTTGCAGTCTGTGACATTCTTTTTCGCACGCGCTAAGCAGCATCCAAAAGTGACACTGAACCTGACGGTGCGTGCACTAGTAAAATCAAGCATCAATTACAACTCTGCGTCGTTTTTAGGAAGCACAATAGAATTCACGATAGAATCCTTTGTCCCTTTCTTAATTCAAAAGAGTTTCTAAGAGCCTGGACCGCATTATATATTTTTAAATGTGGGATTTTTGATAACACAGTTTTCATATGGTGCTCAATATATTCGTTTGTATGCATTGTTATCTATTGTTGAGGGGTAGAATTATGTATTCTAATGTATTCTATCCTTTTGTATTCTATTGTATTGTCGTTCTATAGAATTCTGCATATCTATTGTTTGAACAAAAGAAATTCCGACGGAAAATATATCGTGCATGGTATAGCTGAACAACTTGCATTGGTTAAATGCCATCAACTTGTTGAACTCACATTAGAACCCAGTCTTCACGGACATTTTGGTATTTAATATGATGAAACAGAACTATAGACGACTTTCAAAAATGGCGGCCTAGTACATGAGAACGAGGCCACAAAGGCCTTGTTACCAGAAAATATGCGTGGCGACACTTCTATTGCTATCAAGGACGATGTGTTCCTTTTCCTTTTAAAATACCTATTTTATGTGCATTTTACAGGATAATTTTTATATATTTAGAATCATTTGATGCGATGTTGATTTTGGAGGCCTTTCTGGCCTCGTTATCGTGAACAATGAGCCCGCCATTTTTGAAAGTCGTCTATAATCAACCATTAGAAATCGCAATCATCGGCAAAGTTGAAAATGAGACAAGAGAGACAGATAAAAAAGAGAAAAAAGATTAAATTCACTCGTGCAAAATCAATTCACTTGAGATTTGGTCCCGAGACGACGTCTTTCCGATTCCAACTCAAGTTGGATATTTTTAGCTTTCTAATGTGAACGCGGTCTCAAAGTGGACTGAGATCGATCTCGGATCGATCTTTTGATCGAGCTCAGATCGATCCAGCTGAAGCAATCTCAGTAAGAACGGCCCCATAGACGTGTACCTCCGGGACAGCCAAAAGAGTTCCGTGAAACTTTAATGGCACTGCTTGATTTGGGCGTCATTAGAGAGTCAAAAAGCCCCTACGCATCACCTATAGTGTTAGCCGCAAACGTGATGGAAGCATGAAAATCTGTGTTGACTATCGGAAGATCAACGCTAAAACGGTTCGAGATTCTTATCTCCTACCAAGAATACAGGAAACATTGGAAGTTCTACGTGGGACCTGTTGGTTCTGCACGCTTGATCTACAAAGTGGCTACCTGCAAGTGCGTGGAAGTGAAAGAAGACATGTACAAAATAGCTCTGACCACTTCTTTTGGTTTGTGCAAATACAACCGCATGGCTTTCGGGTTAACAAATGCACCAGCAACGGCTAATGGAACGCTGCTTTATAGGTTTAAACCTCAAGATCTCAAGATCACTTGTTCATTAAGGGATTTGCTAAGATTGCTGCCCCACTCAACAGCTTGTTGCGTAGCCATGATGTGAAGGGAACAATCGGAAGTTAGCAGAGCCCTTTATTTGGACGGTCGATTGCCAGCAAACGTTCACTGCGCTGATCAACAGATTGTCTTCCTGCTTAATTTTGGCTTTCCCAGATTTTAGCTCGATCTCCCTTCATCCTCCACACCGATGCCTCAGGAGAGGGCCTGGGCGCCGCATTATACCCAACGCAATGGACTGTCACAAGTGCCGTACAACTCATGCGCGCCAGGCGCCGACGAGACACCTGCCGATATGGGGTACATCCGCCCATTCTTGGCGAAACACAACGTATTGGATAATAGTAATGCGAAAACCTGTTCCGGGGAAGGATTCAGAACAATTTGCAACTACCACGCAGTTCAATCACAGTATGACGATGAAAGCCTCGTTTGGCCATCGGTGGAAACATTCCTTTACGACCAGAATACGAACCTGGAACGAGAGAGTCGTCTTGTT
The DNA here is from genome assembly GCA_029948255.1 of Telmatactis stephensoni. Lineage (NCBI taxonomy): Eukaryota > Metazoa > Cnidaria > Anthozoa > Actiniaria > Isophelliidae > Telmatactis > Telmatactis stephensoni. The sequence goes on from JALIZF010001127.1 coordinate 96,916, forward strand.
CGACAGATCCTCAGGGACAGAGAAAGACTCACCCTTCGTGATGGTGTCTTGTTTTGTTGGCGCCTAGTTGATGAGAAAGAAGTATTCCAACTTGTCCTACCGGGATCAATGCACAAGCGTGTTCTGACGGGTCGACATGACAATGTTGGCCAACTAGGGAAGGGCAAGACTCTTGAACTCTTTGAGCAGCGTTTCTTCTGACCCAGCATGACAAGCAGTCAAACATCAAAGAATGTGATAAGTGCATCAAACAGAAGACTCCTGACCCTCCACGGGTACCTATGGTCCCCGTTGTCACAAATGAGCCCATAGAACTGTTAACAATTGACTTCTTGTCGAGCTTTGTCGATTGAGAAAGGCAATGGAGGCTACGAAAATGTACTCGTCCTCACCGAACGCTTTACAAAAGTCGCCTTGGCAATACCCACGTGCAATCAGAAAGCAGAAACCGTACCTAAAGTCCTTTTGGAGAAGGTATTAGTACATTGTGGACTGCCTCAAAGACTCCACTTTACAATAGTCGCCTGGGCAATACCCACATGCAATCGGAAAGCAGAAACCGTACCTTAAGTCCTTTTGGAGAAGGTATTAGTGCAAGACTTCAAGTCTTCAAGTCACGCTTAGTCAAAGATCTGTGTAAAGTTATGGGCATCGAAAAGTCAAGGACCACACCCTACCATCCCAAGGATAATGGTCAGACTGAGGGTTTTAACAGAACGCTACTCAGTATGTTCGGCACCTTCGATGCGGATAAGAAGAAAGATTGGCCAGAACACATAGCGTCCCTTTTCCATGCATATAACTGCACAAGACACTCAACAACTGGTTACTCGCCGTACTTCTTAATGTATGGACCATTTTTAGATCTTCAAGTGTCATTGTTTTTGCTCAGGTTACTTTCAAAGCTTCCACCAAAAATGGATGATTGGCAAGACTTCATTTGATTGGCTATCATTTTATTCTGTTATTTTATTAGCCAATCAGGATCCTAAATTTTGTAATTTGCATCAATATTACATATTTTTGCACTGATGTTAGAGATTTCTGCACTAGTGGGTAAAGTATAATAAATAAATAAATAAATAAATAAATCAGTTGAACTACCCTGCTCTCAGCCCATCAGCATCGAGTAATTTTTTTCATGTACATTATTACAGCTTAGTTGATCTGTAGTCGCATAATTTTGGTCTTGTGCTCATCCCAAATCATTCACGAAATCTATGACCTTGGGGTCCTTTTGATTAGTAATTCATTGTTAGCTAAAACAAATGATAATAATGTAGCTTGAGACATGTGTAGGGTTTAAGTCCGCTGAAATTACTTCAATTTCAAAGTTTCATTTGAGAGTTCTACGGCGGACGTTTTTTGGTTAAATTTTCATGTTATTACTCGTGGCCAGGCCGTAGACCGGGAACGAGTTATAAACTGCAAATGGTTTTTTTTATTTTGTCTATGTTCGTCCTGAAGCACTTCTGATTGGTTAAGAACGTAAAAACAATGCCCTTCATTCATCACCTTTGAGCGACTGCGAACGCAAGCCAGGAACTTTAGGAATGCAAGATGGCCGACTACAAAGAAAATAGTAGCCTTCAGAGACAGGCTCTTCCAGCACTAAAACAATGTAAAATGGAGCTTTTAACTCAAGATATACTTAGAAACTTATAAGAGCTTCAAAATGGGTTGTTATTTTAAGCTTGATCTCCAATACTTTGACCAAATATCAAACTCTAAATGGAGTACTTCAAACAAAGCTTTCGCGATAAAGACCGGGTCCTTTGAGCTGGAAATCTACGAATTTCACCCCCTACATGTTGCTAAACGAACACATACAGAGGCAAGTCAATTATATTTCTCATTCAAGAGATCTTGAGAGGTTTTTGTACTGAATTTTAATATCGAAATTTTGCATGTTGACCTGACGCGTTTGGTCACGTAATGCTTTAATTCATATATAAAACATCCGAAACATGAACGAAAAAATACACGATTTGTTATTGTGTCAAAAACGCCGTTGTAGAAGTCTTTACAGCAAACAATTGAGATACATAGTGAAATAAAAAGTTGAATAAACTGGTATATTCGCAGGTGATATTTTTGCATGTCGGAGATATATAATACCCATGCATGATAATAGAAGGACAAAGGCAAACACTAATAGCTGTTGACAGACAAATTGACTAATCAAATATTCTTTAGTTTAAGTTAGCCGATTCAAAAAAGGTCTTTATGCTACGGTTAACTATTTCCCGGAATGGTGAAGAATGCGTGAAACGGCTCGGGGAAGAGTACGAACGGGGCCGGTCATTGGAGCCTCTCCTTAAAGGGGCTCCCGGGGCACGAGTGAACGCACGTGTGCGTCTAGTTCCATATATTACGGGTAACTTTTTTAAATGGAGAGATCTTGGTCGAGCTTACCCCACATGGCATTGCGCGCAATGGAGTGTTCCTTTGCTGGGTATTCCGTATAGCTAGTCCATCTTACCACACGCCTGCACGGGTAGTACCGAAAGGAAATTTCTTGAAAAGACAATACACATAAATCAAACAATCAATAAATAATCAATCAATCAATCGATCGATCAATCAAACAATGAATCAATCAGTATATTGACACCAGAATAACAAAACCTTACAACTGGTTTGATCCAGAATGGCTTCCCTCCAAAGTTCATTAAAAGGCATTCCACCATCTAAACACAGGAGAATAATAAACCAAAATGCTTTGCAGTACTACTTCCTTATTGAAAAGACATTACAGAGAGAATCTCAAGTGTACATATCCTGTCGCGATATGAGATCATGTGTTACATGGACGGCGGCCGTAAGGGTATGGGGGGTCTGAAGCCCTACCACGTTTCACGAGAAATGATAATTTTAGGAATACTTTTGAAAAAGTTTCGTCACAACCACATTTTGCATTATCAAGCTCCTAAAGAGGTTTCATACCAACATGATTATCTTACCCACTTTACATAATACTGGTATACAATATCGTACCGGGGAACAAGGATTTCGTACCAGTACAAGAACCAGGATTCCGATATTGTTTATAGTGGCCATACAAACTTTCGTGGTGGTATCATGCAAAAACATACAGAGAAATATATGGGGACCGTGGTGAACTAAAAATCTCATTCTGGTAGACAGCCCCTGAGACTCATAAAGCCCAGAGAAGTCCTTATCGCGTGTGACACTACTGGGTATGCTGAATTAATGAATTATTAAATTACTGAAACGGAATGACATCAAGATCATCGACAAGAAACAAATATGGCCGCAAAGGAAATGATGATGGGAGATTAAAATGAAAAGAGGGCCTGGCGCACCTTCTTCCTCCTATCCTCAGGGCCGCTACGCAGGCTATGTACAGAAGAATATACACTTATTTCAAAAAACTTCGCGGTTCAAAGCAAAAACGTCACGAAAAGACCTAAAACAATGCTGCTTTGAGCTGGTATAATGAATTCAAATTAGGCTTGAATTAATTGTCATCAACAGAATTGAATGCGATATATTAATGAAATTCTCGTGAAAACGCACGTGAAAAGTCTCACAATTTGTAAGTAGTTTATAAGAACGCCTATGAATAAAACCAAAACCGAAAATCAAAGCAGGCGCGAAGAAGATTATAATGGTTGTGGGACGTTGCTGTACGTACACGGAACAACAGAGTGAATCAAGACAGTCTTCGAAAACTATAAAATTAAGACTACCATCAAGCCTCTATGTACGCTATGGCAACTGCTGTCAAAACCAAAATAAGAAATCCCCTCCTGAAAGAAAACCGGAGTAATCTATGAAATCCCTTTAGGGCACTGCGAAGCTGTATATATTGGAGAAACGGGTAGATCATTGGACACTAGAAAGAGAACATCAAGCGAATGTCAGATTGCATGAAAGACTGAGCTATCAGCGATCTCTGAGCACGTTGAAAAGAACAACCACAACATCTTATGGGAAGATACAAGAATTATACTGAAAGCGAGAAATGTATAGCCACAAGAAGATGAAAAGAGGCGTGGAATATTGCCAAAAATAGAACGCCCTATGCAACAGAGCCTCTGGCAGCGCTCCTGCCAAATTATATTTCCTTGCTAGCTAAGGGCACTAAAGAAATAGATATCAGAGCGCGCTTCAGTTTTAACATCTGTTTGTTTCGCCATCTAACTGAAAAATTGTCACTTCTTTAATCCCTGATGATGGTCCAACTGCCCGAAAGCTCTGATATTAAATCATCATAGATCATCATTAAAAAAGGTTATTGATATCACATGATACCTACGACAGTAGTTTAGACTTAATTTGTGATTAATTCTGTAAAAAACAGGTCTATTTTGAGAAGATTTGAATACACCACCACCATTCATCTAAATCTGCATCTACATTTATTCAGTCGGTTAAGTCAATGACATCGCACCAACAAATTTCGGTATTCACCAACTAATTTCGGTATTTCGGTATTGCGGAGACACTTGTTGAATCATAATTATTTGACTTTAAGCTGCTTAATTTGCTTGTTAATATGTTTTTCTTTCCCAAGGAATGTGGATAACTTCTTCGATCTTAAGCTGAAGCTCTGTTCACTTGGACTTTAAACTGGTCGAAAATGTTTGAAATTTTACAGTGTTATACAATATTTGAGATATTTTCATATTGATTATTCCATTGAGATGTTACATTTGGATATTATATTGAGCTGATTGGCCGGCGACCGTATTAATACCACAGGACAAAGACATAGCTCGCACAAAAACTTTGAAAATATATATAATTAAGGAATATAAAACGCGCGCGCATGTCTCTGTACTGTGATATAAACACTCTGGAAGATGTAGAGCACTCGAAAAGCAAGAGAAATACTCGGCTACGCCGCGTGTTCCTACGGTTGCATTTTTATGCTCTGCATCTCCCAGCGTGTTAATATCATAGTACAGAGACAATCACGCGCGTTTTGTAATCGTAATTACCATTATCTATTGATTAATTTCTTGCAGTAGAACTGAAATAAGACAAATTATAGGCTTTCAAATGCATAGGTGTATCTAAACGCTGATCAAAAGAATGACCATCAAATGAATTTTTTTTAAAATGCCACTAACAAATATTTTTTGCCACACCGGGGATATCCTTGACGTCCACCCTGACAAGAGAATATCTATGATTTGCTATAACACCTATAATTTGTAATCCAATCATTTGGGAATTAAAAACCCCGGCTACCATGTATTTTATGACCAGTCAAGGTCCCAATGAGTGGTTTTAGACTGATTTATTTATCTCCGGATTAATTAAATGGCCAATTATAAATCCCCCAGCTTTAGCCATAAAGTTTATAGAGGTTCAACCTTTCTTGTTTTTTTTTTTTTGTTTTTTTTTCTGTTTATTTATTTATTTATTCGTTCATTCATTCATTCATTCATTCATTCATTCATTCATTCATTCATTCATTCATTTATTTATTTATTTATTTATTTATTTATTTATTTATTTATTTATTTATTTATTTATTTATTTATTTATTTATTTTATTTATTCATTTATTTATTTATCTATTTATTTATTTATTTATTTATTTATTTGTTTGTTTGTTTGTTTGTTTGTTTGTTTGTTTGTTTGTTTGTTTGTTTGTTTGTTTGTTTGTTTGTTTGTTTGTTTGTTTGTTTGTTTGTTTGTTTGTTTGTTTGTTTGTTTGTTTGTTTGTTTGTTTATTTATTCATTTATTTAGTTATTATTTCTCTTGAATTAAAAAGGCAGCACATACTTCGTGAGATATATTACAACAAACTAATGAAATCTAGGACAGCATATATCGATATATCTGAGTTGTAAACCAATAAAATATCTTTCAGACTCACGAGTTTTATTATTAAGTCAAATTGATTGCAAAAGTTTTGGGAGTTCTCTTGATTCGATAACTTTTTTTCTGCACACATCGTTAGCCCCCCTTCAAAATTCTTATGATACGAGTCGGATTATCCAAATTGAGATAAGGTACTTAGTCAGTTACTTACATAATTGCACAACACGGCCTTCCACAGCACAAACAGTTTTACCTTGCAGCTCCTGCAGCTAATCGCCGAGGTCGGCACACCACATTCCAATAACATTTCTCTAACCACGTGTTCTGATATGGAAGCTAAAGTATGATCTCACGGTATGCCTACGGTGAGATAGGTCGTCCATGTTGTTTGTCGACCCGTGTCTTGTTGTGCGCTCTGGACAACTCAGCTGTGCAGTTAACTATGTCATCTGGTCTATAGTTTATGAAGACGCTGTCTTGCTGGGCAGTCAATTCTGCAAGCATGCGTTAAATCAATTACTCAACACCTTCGTTCGATTTTCGGGGTCACTATGCGTATGTCCTATGTAACATTGCTTATACTACTGTAGAACTACTTTCCATTGAAAAACAACACCAACACTAATACCTAACAAAATTTTGTCGTTGTAGATTTTAAAGTCTCGTTTCATTTACGAATTTGTGGTGAGTATGAGTGTTAACTGGACACCAGCTTTAATCAGAGAAATTCTCGAGAAGACGCGCAATGATACTTCCCTGGGACTCTTAACAAAAAAGTTTGTAGATGTTCTACGCCAAGCTCCAGATCAATCCTTGGATTTAAACCGCGCTGCCGAGGAGTTAGCGGTTCAAAAGAGACGCATCTATGATATTACAAATATATTGGAGGGCATTGGGTTGGTGCAAAAGATCGAAAGAAACTACATCAGATGGAGGTAATCTATGTGTTTTTATAAATATGGAAAAGGCCTGTTTTGAGCATCATAATGTATCTGTTAGTATAGATGGTAGTTTGCAGTTCCTTAAATAGGTCTTGTGCATCAACCGGCCATTTTGAATAGCAAAATACGTACTGCGACATCTGAATCAAAGACCCTTTTGTTTTGGAGGCTGTCACATTATTTTGCATCCAGTATGGCGAATTTTTGCACATGTGACGGGCTGATGCAAAAGGCCTATTGATCTGTAGAAAACAATAATTTATATTAAAAAATGCTAAATAAAAATTTCTTTTAGTGTCCTTTACTTAGCTATTCTAAACGCAAAGTTTGATAAGGAAGTCAAAAGATTCCACCTTCTTATGATCAAGACTAAACTAACTCGAGAAATAAGGACTTCTAGATAAAATACAGACGAAACATTCGCTAGCAACACGATTATGCCCTAGGGCTCGAACAAGTCTGGTTTGTTTTGGGATTCGTGATGCGGGGTTTTTATTTAGAGGGCGTGGTGCTATTAACATGATATTTTCTCAGATTATCAAATGGTAATGGAGTATGCGTTACACATTAGTTTTCTCCTGTCAAAGCCACCATTCTGGGTTAATTTTTATCAACTTCGCAAGCGTAAGAAAACCGATTGTTTCTTCAAAAGGTATAAGCTATTCGATGTACAACGTGTAGGCGATTGTACTTACCCTTGGCTTTTATATCAATGTTAAATGGTATCGAAAAAATATTTAAGAAATTCATCATTTGCAGCAATGTTTTGTACTTGAAGTGTTCTGAATCGTAAGACGTCAAAAAGGTTTAAATTGCCTTCGGGCTGAAGGCAGTCAAAAGACTTGTGTGACCACGTTCACGAAAATATTTAACCTTTTATACAGAAAGAAAAAAAAAGGGAAACTAATTAATTTTTGATGATCGCGGGTAATTAAGTATGTATAGTAAAAACTGTCACCAAAAAATATCCTAAAAAACTGTACCAATTTACGATATGATGCATTAAGCCTGAGCTAAACTGAAAAGGCACCCGCTGGATAGACCTTTAGCTGCTCAGTACAACACTGCTGTTATCCAATAAGCTTACACACTGCAAAAGATATAATATGAATGGGTCTGTTGTTTATTGGAACCAGGGTAGCTATTTCATGACGGTATAATCGCTGTTGCAGATATCAGCATGCCCGTTGCTTCAGTTGGTTTGGCGCCAATTTTTGTAGATATTTCCAACATATTAAATTTCAATTTCTCGGAAGATAAGTTTCGCAGTAGAAAAAAAATTACTGTCTTACTTTGCTAAGTAAATTATCCTAGCTGATAGCAGTGTCGAATATTGGTTTTACGTTGCTAAAGCTATTGCAAATGAGTCGAATCGAATCCATGTCCCCGAAACAGTTAAATCACCCGCTGGATAAACCTTTACTTGATGCTGCTTATCCCATAAGATTATCAGTTGCATAAGGTATTAAAGAAGGGAAACCTCTACTGATTTTTGCCAGGGTAACATTTTCGTTGTGGGTATTAACACTGTTATAATTATCAGCATGCCTGTTGTTGGGAATAGCAGGTTTTGTGCAGCTTTTAGTAGTTATTTGGTTGTAACGCAGAATGACAATTAATCATTAGTTTCTTTAAACGCGATCCACTTCGTTTCAGGCCACAAAAAAGTGCTTTTAACTTTGCTTTGCGAAGTAAACTTTCTCGCTTGATGTTTGTCTCTGCATGATATACTGACTTAGTCGATGTTGTAAATTAAAAGTGATTGTATTTTTCAAGACTATCCAAGGTATGCGCGCGACACTATATATAATGGCTATATAATGACGCTATATAAGTTGGGAGAGAAAAGCAAGCGCCATGCATCACCTACAGCATAGTTGAGAGCAATTTACCAGTAGATGAAATACTGCTATTTTCCAAGATAATTTAGTACATCGTACAATGGCAACAAAATAAAGGAAGCCCTTATTGAGCCAGGGCACCTATTTGATGATTTATGAGACTCTCACACGTAAGCTATCAATTTTTCTTTAACGGGTGAAGTAAAATCACCCTACCACAGGTCTGGTAAAACTTTCAAAGGCATTAAATTTGGTAGATGCATACTAACGTGTACATATGTAGCTATAAAGGCTGCCCGCGGCAGAAAAGCTACTTTAGTTTCTTTCAAAGCGGGTGACTGGCATGGATTTCGAGTTACGGGTCATATATTGATAAATGCAACACCAAACCAATTTTATAGTCAACAACAATTTAATTTTCAGCATGGTCACGATTGAAAATTTCATAGACTGACAGGCTTGTACCTTGATAGTTATATCTTATGTCAAAAAAAGTTGTAAAAATGCTTTGCGCTTTTTATCTTCCTCTCCTGAAGCGACCTTGTTCTTAAGGGGTAACGTTCTGATCATAAGAATTGACACTCTCATTGTCAGACGTCGTTGAGCGAAAAAGTCATTTCAAAAAATGAACGTTAAAATTATTTGACACAGTATTTTGGTACCGTTATGTGCCTAACTTAAGCTTGCTACTTCACTTAATTTTTTTTAATCTTTTTTAATCTACGACTACTAGCTTCGAAAAGTGAAACATTAGCTTTGAGCCTAAACTATAATTAAAATAATTAATCACAATTAAAGCTATTCGTGGGCTAGCATCTCAATATATTATAGATTTAATTAAGGTTAAGGATCAATCTAGGTATAATTTAAGGTCGTCTTTAGAATTAAGACTTTCGCCGCCAAGTATAACAACCGAGAAAGCATTAGGTGATCGGGCGTTCATGGCGGCTGCGCCCAAGCTCTGGAACAGGCTCCCAAATATGTATTAGATCTAAGGATAGTCTAGCTTCCTTTAAAAATGTACTGAAGACTCATCTTTTTAGCAAAGCATTTTTATAAATCTAGTTGCAATGAAAGATAATGCACGCATCTAATAACTTTGAATTAGTTATAATGTATACTAGTTAGGAATTAAGAGATTGACCGCAAGGTCATGATTTTAGTTTATGTATACTCATTTCTATTTTTAGGATATTTTTAGGATATATATATTTTTTTATCATTTTACGTTATTTTTGATCTATTGTGTTTTAGTAATTCTATTTGATTATTTTATAGGCACATTAGAGCATATCCATATGAATTTTGCGCCCTATAAATAATAAATTATTATTATTATTATTAACTTGAACACATTCAATACATGCAATAACTAAAACGAAATCATCAAAAGTAAACATAGTAAAACCAATAATTTTGTTTTCGTTTTTGGCCTGACACGAATGACTTCGAATTCAAAGTCACAGAAAAACAGACTCTTTAGTAAGCGAACAAATTGTCATTTGTGAAGACAAAAACGATATTGTTTGACAAAAAAATGACGCAAAAAAAAACCGTTCTAAATAAAGATAAAAAGTGAATGCATAAGTGTGGAATAGCTTATATCTGTTATATAAACTACCGGCAGTGCGTCAGTTATATAAAAAACTCGCGAATTTTGAAGGTATAGTGGCAAGCAAGGTTTTTAGACTATAAAAATGTTGTTTTTTCAGGTACTTATTATTATTTTTTTAGTTTTCTTGATGTCACAAACGAGTTTGTTCAGAACTTTGACAACGAAGGACTTTTAGTAACGATTAGACATTAAATATATTTTCTATATTATCTCATAACAGATATAAATATTCTCTTCGTTTTCTTTGCCATAATGTGCAAAATTGTCATAACTTTAATACAATAAATGTCGTAAATGTCTCTCAAAACACTGGGAATCGCATTTCCGAGGGCCTGAATTTCAGCCAAAGCCCCCTAGTTGCTCCCGCCTTCGGCGGTCATTTCCTTGGTAAACATTTCAGTCTGGCTACGGCCTTGCTCTTAGCATTCATTTTACATGTTGACTTTAGAAAAATTCTAAGAAGGAATTCCAGGTAGTATTTATTAAGTTTGAAGTTTTGGTCTTGGCGAGCCGTTGGCTTCAGAAATCCTGCACTGGAAATAATTATAAACTCGTGTCTAAAAACAATTAACTTTGTGAAGTAAAGTTGTGAATGGAATTATAAAAAGTACTGTTATGATTACATACTTAAGCCTCAACACTAGAAAATAGGATGTATTTTACTGAACGTTTTTTAGAATGATTTTTCTGTGTTTTTAATCCTACTAAAAACCGTTTAGGATTCGAACACGAGCTCTCTCGAACTCACTGCATTTATGAATCATGTACGAACTACACGACTTCCTTTCGAAAGTCTCTTATTTTTTTAAATCATCCGTTTAACATACTGTAATTTATGCGCGACGAGAATGGCGGACACGAATTTCTATCCGGGCTCCTTGTACTGGCTTATTCGTCCTGCTTTAGCCTGAAAATGAACTTTATCTCTAAACAGTTTACTTTTCCTTTAAGGGAATGCTGTAAATATCGGCTTTTAGGGGCAGAAAGTGCTTATTTTTTCGGTCAATGGGAAGATATTGGAAGGCAAGGTTTTAGAGCTAAAGACTCTCTGCTGGGCTCTAAAGGATTTCACCAAGCAAGGTTTCCGCTAGTCAGTCAAGTTTTTCAAGCATGGTCAGACGTCTGTAGTGATCCCAGGTCATGATCCACCTTTGGATATAACTATTTACAAGGAGATTTCTCAAACTCGAGGGCCTGTTTGTGAAAATTTTGGTTTACGGAGAAATAGACGAGTTTTGCGTATATATTCTAAGAATTATATGTTCAAAACTTGATAAGTGTGTATTTTAGGCCGTGCATAACTTAAGGTGGTTCGACCGTGTTTCTTAGTGAGCGTTCCTTCTATGTTTGCCCCTAGTACAACGTCGTAAACCGTTCAATTGAATAATGGTGATTGTAGCTGACCTAAATAAAGATGACAGTTTGTTGTGAACTAGGTGTGGTTGTGATCGGAGTTACCATGGCAGCGTAAAGACGCCATCGCGATTTTTAAATACAGCCTTGTTTCTTGTGATCAGGAAAATTTCACTACTGAGAATCGCTTAATACATTGCATAGATATCTCATTGTACAGCGATTTTGAAGAATTTCTGTAATATAGCGGAGCCTTCGGCCCGCGCGAGCGGAGCACCATACCTAAGAAAAAATGTAAAATCATCGAGTTGATTTTTCGTGGACACACAGGGAGCCCGTCCGTCCGTACTTCCGAATACGTCGCGATGCTGATTGGCTGTTTCCTTTTTTGGAGCCAACTTGACGCGTTTCCTTGAAGTTTTAACGTGCAAAACGTAAATATATTATTCTTGAAACCTCGTTAACATTTAGCGATTTTTAGGAGGACCAATAAGATGAACAGGACACAGAGAACATTTCCAAAACTGGACGCCTTTTTAGTTGGATTCGTAGCTTCAAAAACCTCTCATCTAATAACTGAATCATTGAGGATTGTGTATACCTCGTTTCGGGAAGATGCCTTCGGTAGAACTGTTCAAAAATCTCGGTTAAGTGGGAAATAAAAAGGCAAATAAGTAGGCAAAGGCTAATGTTTTACTTCGAAATCGCGGGGAGTGGTTACCCAGATCTCCCGAGCCAGAGGCTCATGTATCAAGCGTTCGAAGGTGCGCCCTCTACCCCCTCTCTCCATCAGTGCTCCGTTTTAAGGGTATTTAAAGCTAATTAAAGCTACACGGAAAGGAAAGAACTTGAAACAAGGATGTGAGGTCACTGGGGACCGAACTCGGGACCTCTCGCACCGAAGGCCGCGCACTAACCAACTGTGCTATCCTTGCTCCTTAAAAAGTAAATAAATAATCGTCTGCATTGAGTGTAAAACTAGGACCATGCTTCGAAAGACAACAAGGAAAGCACTTCAAGGTAAAGACCCATGGGAGAAGAAAATGTGATGTCAACAAGTCTCTTGTACCTATTAAGGACGGTGCCCATTAATGTGAAAGTAATTATTTTCTCTAAAATCTATATGGGTGTGAAAGAACCCATTGTAGGCTGTTAGAATCCAAGAAAAAAATTAATTAGATAATGACTCATTATTTGGAATAGATAACTTCGAAAACAAAAATCTGTACGTGGAACTGTGCCTAAGTTTGGACAAACACTCATGTAGTACATGTACATATGTGATGTCATTTTGCTTTACGGTAAACTTTTTGCACTACTTTAAGGAATAAAATTTTTAAAATATAAGAATTTGATTTTGAACTCATTTCGACCCCACTAATGTGTAAATACAACTCAATTTTGGGTCTCGGGAATGTTTTTAATGGAAAAATTGACAATAAAAAACTGAAAAATAATTTTGCATGCAAACAAAGGTTGTTTTGAATTTTGAGTTTCGAATTTGTCGGATTTTCAAAATTTAAGCTTCAATTATTCGCAGACATGCATGCCATGTGTCGGACTGAAAATAAGACCAATACAAGTATTTTAACTACGTTTTTAAATCGCGAATTATCTTAATATTTACGTGCCGAACGTTTCAGTATTTCGAAAACAAAAATCCTCTTTTTCTCGTCTTGTAGTCTTTCAATGTTTATCACGTAAACAGTCATAAATAACAAAGCAAATATCGGTTTTAAAAAAGTTAAATTTTAAAAAATACGATAAAAATGAGCCGAGTTATGGTAAGTCAAAGTGACACAGATTTCGATTCTATAGATTTTGGCGCGTTTGCCCCAATTCAAAATAGCGGCCGAAAGCGCGCGTAAAGTGGAATTTGCTTTGAGTCCTTCCGTAAAAGTTCAAAATACTTAATTCATTGTTTTCATGTCAGTTAGCTGTTTTTATAATCATTTTAACAAGATCAAAATTGCATTATCAGTCTAACCTGGAAGAGAGAATTCTTGTTTTTATTTGTAGACGACTATAATACAGCTGTGATTCTATTCTCAGGAGACTAAAGAGTAAAGCATATAGACGCTAAAGCAAATGCAAAAAAGCCTGACCTATAATCTTTATTTCAACTTTTTCGACAAAATACAATTTTTGTTTGCCTATTACTACATGAAGCCCAGTTCGTTTGAATCAAAAACGCCAAAAACGAAATATTTTAAAAAGAGAGCTCCACCATTAGGTAGTACCTAATTTGTATATTAGCGTTTTCGAGACATTTACGAGTAAAGTTTTTGGGCTCCAAAATAGAGCAAAAAGTAAACAAATCAAACGCGCCGGTAATATTCCATGAAAACAATCGTTTCTGGAACGCCTTTGAAAAAAAAAGCATTCAATATTATATGACTGTCTTTGGTGAAAAGCTCAATAGGATCACTTTATTTGCTTTTGAGAAAATAAAATTTGTTTGGTAGACACTGCAGCGCATTTGTTGGCGTTCTTCAGATTGAGAATTTGGTCTACTTCAACATATGCCAGGTCTGTTCAAAAACCGCTCGATGAATTTGTTCGAAATCATTTGTTCTAAGCATTAAGTATTGATCATGACGTTTCCTGTCTATCAGTTTCAAGTTGATTGAAAGCCTCTAAAGCTATTAAACACGGCTTAAAAATGACTTTTTCACTGATTTTGTGTTAACTTGCCCTCGATGCTGATTATTCAGTTTCTTTGTCTTGAGGCTGAGTTAAGGTGGCTCGATCGAGTTTTCCAGTAGAGCTACCAGTCGTCTATGAGTGAAAACTATTTGTTTATGAGCAGTCTGAGAGTATATTAAGTATTACACCCTTATTAGACAAAGATCAAGGTTTATGATGGCGTATGTTATATGAAGATCGGCGTTACTATGGTAACGCAATAAAATAATTCTCCTTTTACATATTCTGGATTTTTATGAGTTCTAGGCTTATTCTTAAAAAATCTTCTTGCCATGTTATAGTTAACATCATTGTCTTTAGCTCTAGCGAATTAAATCAAATTGTGAGAGAGCGTGTTCGAGATATCATCGATGAAAAATTTTAACTTCCAAAATTAAGCGTAAACAAAACAATTGTTTGAATCTCCTACACTTAAAAGGAAAATAGCGCATCTAAGCTAATTTTTCATCTCAAATTGTTGTAAGGATATCAAACTCATCTACTGAAAGAGATGAGAGAAATCGTATTGATCGATATCGAGAAAGTGAGCCGAACTCATGTATATTGACATGCTGACTTTGCTTCTGTTGTCCAAATTTCGCTCTATTGTTACATTAACTCAAATATCTAAAGATCACTTTGATAAATATTGTTTAAAAACTATGATTAGTATGGTTTAGTTTAGGTTGTAGACGATATAATATAGCGTTTTCAAATTCATTGAATCATTTTAAGGCTGTCAAGGATACAGGGGTCGACAACTCGTTGATGCTCTTTTGTTTTAGTTTGTGATGTTTTCATGCATTCCAGCACCTGATGCAAATTACGGAATGCTTCCGGTTAACGAATTCGCTTGTGGCTTAGCGCCTAAAATGTTAAATATCGATAAAATTAATGTTCATTCGACGATTGTAATTAAGGGTTATGATAGAACAAAATAATGCAGGTTTTTACACCGAAGTAAACCCCAAATTAGAAGCGTCTTTTGGCTTTCTTTTTTTCTTTTTTTTTTCTTTTTTCAGTGCTTATGATTGAACGAGATCTAAATAAAGTTTATTATTATCTTTTAGTACAAAAGAAACTCTGGTTCAAAACAGAGTTTCTCCGCATTTTATTCTAAAAATGTGTTATCCATTTGTTGATATATTATCAGCTTGAAAACCAAGACATTATTACGCAGGGAAGTACTTGCCGCAGAATAATATATATAGTTGCCTACTTCTTCTATTTAAGGCTGGTTCACACTAGCGTCGGATTCGGAATCGGAAGCAGAAAACAAAGGAAAAGACAAAAGAGTTAAGTCAAGCGTGTGACATAAGACATCGACATAAGCATCGCAAGAAGCATAAGATCAAGCATAAGCATAATCAAAGACAAAGGAAGGAACAAAGAAAAACACCTGATCTTTTGTATTCTAATCCCTAAATTCTTTGTTGTTTACGATTCCGATTCTGATTCCGATGCTAGTGTGAACCAGCCTTTACGGCATTGTTACTTATACTCCTGTACTGTTTCTAACATAAAACTACAATAAATACGACTTACCAATTTCAAAATCAAGACTACAAGCTTCAAGAAACATTCACATGTGATCAGTTGGTATTCGTTATTTCACACCCTGTGTTCTTCTTCAAGAAACAATTCGTTGAGCTTACAGAGCTGTCTAAATCGTCTTGAACGGCATCTAAATAAACTTTTAGCATGTAATAAAAGAATTATTGAGCAAAACTTTCCATCTAACGAGTCTTCGAGCTTCAAATTGAAAATGGCCGCCAATATTCAAATATAATCACGAGAATAAATGCGGAGCTTTCATTGGATGAATTTGGTTAGATACCAGGTTTTCCTTACATCAATACCACAGGAAACCCAAAACTTGGTTTCTTTTGAAATTTATCCGATCAATGTGGATGTAGCCTTGCCTGAGCATCGTGAACTAATAAAGGCTTCAGATTCGCAAAATTTATATAGGGTTCGCGAACTAAAAGTCACAAGGAATTTAGTATGTGTTACAATACATTTATGGGCAACGGCGCAAATCAAAATAACGTGACGTATGAAAGTGTCTCAGTTTTTGAACGAAAGAAAAATCGTTGTAGGGCGCGATTGGTAGAAACACGCAATATCAATGATTTTCATTAATTATATTTTGGCTGGTACAAACCAATAATAATCTCTGTTCTACATGATATACCACAATTCCAATGATGTCTCTGCTCTATCACCTTATTCCCATTCTCAAGTTTTTATATCACTACTTTTTAGTGGAAGCACTGAAGAAATGATTGTTGTTTCTGAACAGCATTCGTCATCAGTTTCAGTGTTTGCATCGTACAACATGTCCTGTAACTCATTGTCACATTGTCATCCACGAGTTACTTACGCCATTGATGGTTTGATTTTTCTTAGGAACGTTGGCTGCACTTCAACCAGACGAGAAATCAACTATGATTATCTAAAAAAGCTACGTTCTGATATTCAAGCATTGAGGGAAAAAGATGAAAAACTTGATGAAAAGATCGAAAAATGTCAGGAGGAACTTCGATCAATTACACGGGATAACGCGTCGATTAGATATCCTTTTTCTTGTCATGAGCATTAGCTTGTTTACGCTGTGAACTCGATGTAGTTGTTGTTGTTGGTGGTGTTCATTGCTGCTCTAGTTCCTTTGTTGGTTTTATTGTTGTTATTGGTTTTTGTTTTTTTTTAATGTAAAGTTTAAGTATTACTTTGTATTGTTGTTCTTGATATTTTAAATGTTATCAATTAGAGTTTTCCTTCCTTCCTCCTTTCCTTCCTTCCTTACATATTACTTACTTGCTTGCTTGCATGATTAATTGCTTCTTTGCTATAGCTTACCTGATTACTTTGTTGTTGTTGTCTACCTTAAACAATCTTACAGATGCTTACGTGACACTAGGTGATATCCAACAAGTCCACGACTTTCAAGATTACTCACTTATGATCATCCAGGCTTCACCAGGAACTATCCTTGAAATACCTTACCCAAAGGAGGTTAGTACAGGTTATACCTTTTTCTTTGTCTTTAACTTTTTATAATAAAACAGAACCTATGATAAGAATCAACCAACGTTAATTAATTACTGTTGTCGTTGTTATTATTATCATAATATATCCTTTACATAAAGGTACTGATACTATGCAACATGTTTTCGCTCCGGCTCAGTAAAACAAAAAAGGGGGATAGGGAGATTAATAGGGGCTTGGGGTTATCTGCATATGATTGGTATAGCATGATTTTAAGACCTCATTAATAATTCATAAGGTGAACAATGAAAATCATAACTATCACGAGTATCTGATGAAGACTTATCCTAATTTACATAAAATTTAACCTAGATTTTCTCTGAAAAAATATTTTTTTTAACATGAAATACAGGTTGGATTTTTTAAATCGGTCCAAAACTACAGTCTCAGACTTTCAATGAAATTCAAGACCTCAGGCTGCGCCCTCGCCCTAGGTTTTGAACCTTTATGTAAAGGGCCTATCAGGAAGTAACTCATTTGAATTATTAAACCATACTCTGTGTGATAATTACAAGAGATTAACTCTGATCTTTCGAGCTTGCACTGGACCAGTTCTTACTATTATCATCTGCGCAAAGAAAATTTCACGGTTCAGGAGAGCGTGTTCTTTCTTCCGTGCAGCATTAGCTTTAAACGCAACACTGGTAGACAAGGGGGGAGAGAGGGGTTGCGTGCCGTCGACCTCAGGATTCTAAGCAGAAAGACTTGCACGAATTACTAATGTAGAATAACAGTCTTTGCATTTACGTTTGAATGAATCGATGTTTTTGCTTTTAGAATATCATCCTTTATTTACGAGGGTCTGAGAAACCTCCTCTAGTGAACTGGATCTACCGCAATCCTAACCATGAGGTCTTGCCTGTAAAAGTACTTACCCCTGGGGATTACAATGGTGCCGTCCTTAGAAGGCATCAGACGAAAGCAAACACAGATAGCCTGATCCAAGAAGCTATGGCCATGTTATCTCATGGGTTTCCAGAAGCTTTGATCAGGGACCAATCCATGATTTGTGCTGATGAAGAAATGGGAATACAACATCAATTCCCCTCGGAAATTGAAGACCTTTTCAATGTTGACGTGCCTGTAGATAAGCAGCACACTGATGTTCCTTGCCACACTAATTCATCTGTACTAAAGGAATCACGTGGTCAACCAATTAACACTGGCTTCGGGGATCAACTCAGTCTGCAGAATTCTACTTTTGAGCAACTGGTCTTGGATTTGATGCTAAATCCACCAAAACCGCTACCCCAGGACGTTACTGATAACGACGTAGCGTCGACCAAAGAAAGCTCGCCATTCCATTTCTTACACTCACTGTTCACGCAATATCCGCCAAGGAATACTCTACAGCTATTCAACAATGATAATGATGAGACTATGAGCAAAGATACTCAAGAAATTCCATCAACTGCATCTGATTCTGACTCTTCCCATGGTTCACAGCTAGATGATATTGACGACGAGACCCTGAACTCGCTATATTATTATGCTATGACAGAAAGCCAAGATATTCCCAGTTTATTTTAACTAGTTTGAGTTTGAGGAAAAGAAATACTTTATATATATACTTCTCTACTAAAATTGAAAGCATGAGTTTAACAAAATCCAGTTTGGGCAATTTCAGCTCCTTAATTTCTTAACATGACGTCATTGTGGTCATTATTAGTTACCTATGACATTATTGCACCACAAAACCATAATTTTTGAATGACCATTAGATTCCAAGTTTTAAAAGTAGTTAACTATAACATAAACCTAGTTTTTGCGTACTTTAAGAGTAACCCTTGGAATTTTCCTCTGTCAATTAATTACAATATTATGAATAAAAATGATTTCGTAGTGCTGATCTGTGTAGCAAGTTTTCTCTGATACAAAAAGCTGACACGTAAACTTTTCAGCAAATGATTGTAAAATTGCTCATAAAATCACATTAAATCCGGCAAAACTCCCGAGGAAATCCTTTCATATATAGAAAAAAGAAACAAAGGCACTTTACTCGTGCATACGGGCAATACAAAGAAAGTGTTCTACTTTGTGCAACAAATTTTCACAACCTTCAACATCGATTCTTGTTGCATGACAAGTTGCGCGCGGGGTGGTAATACCAGCAACATCGCTCTACAACTTGCAACGCAACAATGTTGCCCGACAAGTTGCACGATTTTGCTGCTCGTATTACCATACCTTTAAGTTCGGAAGAGACATTGCAGGGAAATGAAGACAAGTTCCCTCGTATGTGCACTGCTTAAGACGTGTTTCAGTTTGAATCCACATGGCCGGGACCCGTTCATGAGACAGATTTTTGTTTTAGCATAACATTACACAGTTAACAGTACCCACGAGGGTTGTCTCTGTAACAAATCTCGCTGCAAACATGCCCCCTAGTGTGTGCCGAGCTTTACAGGGAACTTACTTTAATAATATTTTATGGAATAAACGACTTTAAGTCTGAAGGTCTATGAATGCCCAACATGAACTTTCTATATCCTTACCTTAGGGCTTGTATGGTCTCCTTAATCAAATATCGGTACAAACGTCTCGTGTAGTAGACGAAAACGTATGGAATGTTCACAATTTTTTTACACTTTGGAGCAAGTTAGTTATTTCAATTGGTTGCCTTAGAGATTACACTTATTTATTTATTTTATTTATTCATTTATTTATTTTATTTACAAACTTCCACCTAAAAAATACATAATAATTGAATAAAAAATAAGAAGAAACATGAAATAGAAATAGACTATAATGGTGAGGGGCACGCAATGTTCAGAGCTAGGCTCCAATTAAAGCGTGCCCTAGCCTCCTCCGCAGGCAACTCCTTATTTTCCTCCTTGGGCTTCCTTTGTAACGGTTGTTTGACCGAGCGGAGACTGAGCACGTGAAATGGAGAAAAGAGAGAGGAGGAGGCTAAGCGTGCCCTATGAATGAAAATAATCTCTCGCTTATTAAAATGGTATTCACAAGCCTAATGATAGAAAACAATTAATTTGCTTATGGTCTGTCTTTGTTCGTTAGAGGAAGAAACAGCCTTAATTAAAGGCAGTAGTCCCTCATACATCCATGAGTTTCATCGTCTTTGTTAAATACAAACTGATGAAGTTTAGGGTTTCAACCCAGCACCGATGCTGTTTCATCTTCGAAGCAATGGTCTCTTTAATAATATTTTCAAACTCTACACCTCAAGATGCATGTGTTTTCATATCCCCTTTTTACATTACACTGCCTTAGCTTGATTCAGTTGATTTCCCTAGGGTTGGGTAGCCCCGGGTGGAATGTGAGAAAACAATGTCAAGGTGTAGAGTTAATAAACTAGAAACGTACTTGGGCTCTTCGAGGATGGAAGAGCTTTAGTGCTGAGTAATCGGAAAATCCAAATTTCATCACTGATGAAACTGTAAAGCCTCACTACTTGTTGATATATTACTCTACATCATGATCTGAAATTTATACTGATTTTCCAAAAAAAAATTGGTTTCAGTGACTAATGTGTTTTTTATCATTAAGAATGAATCAAGCACTGGAGTATTTATCACATCAGGGAAAGAGTTGCCCTTGAATGATACGTAAAACTCCAAAGTTTTTAACCCTTTTTAGAAATGGCACTCAAAATCGAAGTATCTCTGTTGGAAAAACTGTGATAATGCTGCTCGAATAGCTTCACATGGATATACGAAACAATTAATTAAGATTGCCGCGCTAATTTATTCTCACAGTTGACCTCATCGAATACGCAGGTTTTTTAAGATGAGGACGAAGAAGTGTAGCGCACAATGGCTATTTAAGGACATCCCATATTGACTAGAATTTGGAATAAACTATAGAGAACTTAATAAAAATTTAGCACGGTTGCCGCTATTACCCTAGAGAAGTTATTCACGAGCAGTATAAACCAGTTCACATCGTATCTTATTCACTGAAATTTTCACTTAAAACAAAAACCTCCTCGCTGAAACTTCTGAATACACTCGCAAGTTATAATTGCGTTTTGACAATTCAAGAATTCACACCTTTGTCAGGGGAGTGCCTTGGGAGATGAGGTGGCCGTAAATTCATCCTTTTTTAAATTTTCTAAAGCCGACTCAGTGATGCTTTCATATATAAACACGGCCACCTCATCTCCCAAGACTAACTAATGTCCATCCCCTCTTGAATTACAGCTCATTTGCATTCAAAACAAAAGCGCAAGAATACTCCGACGATTTTTGTGAAACTCACTCAGCTTGAAGTTTGATTAATTGTAGTTTGATTCTCTGTGTTTCATCCATTTATACCAACAACACTTTGATTTAGAGTGGGTCATTGCTAAACAGTGGGGTCACGTTTTGTTGAAATTACTCCAAAAATATTAGTATATATGTAGCTGGATAATTGGAGTAAAAGTTCTTAAGGTGGCCCGTACCTATTGATTTGTTTGTTGGGCATGAATTTCAATCGCGTCCTTTTACATCAAAACCTTGTCCGATTTCTGAGAAATTTGCAGCCATTTGTCTACAAGCCTTGAAATTTGTACCGGTAATTATTTTTCTGCGAATTAGATCAAGTAATTCGAGATATCAGACGATTTAAAAAAATGGCTTTTTGAGAAAAATTGGTCATAAATCCAAAATTCCAAGGTGAATTTTTTTCCTATTTCGTCAATCAAGTATAAAGGCATAGAGGACTACATACAACATGTACCGTGCCAATTGGTGCCTTGGAAGTTGCGATACAAAATTTGTGCTGCCTGTTACGACGCAAAATTATGTAGTCAAAACTACCGCCAAAATCTCAACAAAATTTCAAAAGCAGCGAGAACTATATCTGCTGTAAGAAAGACAAATACCTATTGTAACTTGTAAACAAAATTTGGAGAGATGAGAAGCTAAACGCCAATGTTATCCTCAAGCAAACTTGGGGAGTAATTTTTGTGACCACGAGATGAGCGTTGCGAATTTGTATTACTTCGACTTCTACAAATTCTGTCGAATTGTTTCATGAAATTTTCTTGGTATGGGATAGAACAAGATGTTAACATACCTGCTGCCAAGTGTCGTTGTGTTTGCTGCACTAGGTATAATTCAAGTTATTCAGTAATCTTCAAAATTAAGCAATTGTATCGAGTCGACGTTTGAGCTGCCAAGGTAAAGCCCTCATGGTTTGTTAATTTATTCAAAACAACACCTTACTATCTGTTTCAAAATTCCACACGGGATTTAGACTCAGAAGCAATTGTATTCAGAGAACTACTGTCTTTATTCCCAAAAGTCTGGATCCCGTGCGGAATTTTGCAACAGATAGTAAGGTGTCGTTTTGAATAAATTAACAAACCGTGAGGGTTTTACCTTGGCAGCTCAAACGTCGACTTGATGAAGTTGCTTACTTTTGAAGCTTAATGAATTATACCTAGTGCAGCAAACACAACGACACTTGGCAACAGGTATGTTAACATCTTGTTCTATCCCATACCAAGAAAATTTCACGAAACAATTCGACAGAATTTGTAGAAGTCGAAGTAATACAAATTCGCAACGCTCGCCTCGTGGTCACAAAAATTACTCCCCAAGTTTGCTTGAGGATAACATTGGCGTTTAGCTTCTCATCTCTCCAAATTTTGTTTACAAGTTACAATAGGTATTTGTCTTTCTTACAGCAGATATAGTTCTCGCTGCTTTTGAAATTTTGTTGAGATTTTGGCGGTAGTTTTGACTACATAATTTTGCGTCGTAACAGGCAGCACAAATTTTGTATCGCAACTTCCAAGGCACCAATTGGCACGGTACATGTTGTATGTAGTCCTCTATGCCTTTATACTTGATTGACGAAATAGGAAAAAAATTCACCTTGGAATTTTGGATTTATGACCAATTTTTCTCAAAAAGCCATTTTTAAAAATCGTCTGATATCTCGAATTACTTGATCTAATTCGCAGAAAAATAATTACCGGTACAAATTTCAAGGCTTGTAGACAAATGGCTGCAAATTTCTCAGAAATCGGACAAGGTTTTGATGTAAAAGGACGCGATTGAAATTCATGCCCAACAAACAAATCAATAGGTACGGGCCACCTTAAAAGACTATTGAAATTGAACGCGATTCTAAAAAGTTGTGACCAAAAGTTTGTCAAGGCCGAATGCCTCCTGAATTTCTATTAAAGTCAGTCTTTAAGTCACCTTAAAGGCTGATAAGAATGTTTTCCTTAGAATGTAAGAGCGGAAAAAGAAATAGGCAATTTTTATTTTCGTGAAACTCTTTGTCGTACAAGAGACGTACGGACGTGAATACATTCAAGTCGAGGTTGTTGTTGTTGTTGTTTTTTTTTTTCAAATCCATACATTTACTGCATAATAAAATAATGCATTGTTCCGTGGTCCTTCAAGCGAATTCGGGGAAGGTCTGTTAATTAATGAAATCGCTAGGATCCTCAGAAACCAAACTTAGAACAAAATTGTATAGCATGTGATCAATTTGAACTATGGAAAATCTTGAGTGATAAGGGACGGAACATTAGAAAAGTGATTTAGGGATGGGGCAAAAGCAATAAAATATTATTATATTATTTCCAGTAAAAGATGTAGAAAAAAATTCCTGCCTTGCAATTATCACATAAGAATTATTCCTCCGAGTATTTCTACTTTTGGTGCCAAAAAATATATATATGCATTTTAGAATCTCTCCATCCCACCAACACCACCCCCAATCACTTTTCTAATGGTCCGTCCCTAATGGTGGAAAACATCTTTCACTAGCTGGCATTTGTTCATGCATGTTCAAACTGGCATTCTTGTCTAACCAGTTAATCACGTTGGAGGAGGCGCCGTCCAACCCGGCTGATGAATTCATGACCTACACACAGCAATCTTTGCTGAGGCCTGTTTCGCAAGGCCTTTTAAATTAGAAGCACACACCAAGATATAGTTAGCTGGTTACCTAGATCTAGAATT
Organism: Telmatactis stephensoni; assembly: GCA_029948255.1. Classification (NCBI taxonomy): domain Eukaryota; kingdom Metazoa; phylum Cnidaria; class Anthozoa; order Actiniaria; family Isophelliidae; genus Telmatactis; species Telmatactis stephensoni. The sequence goes on from JALIZF010001127.1 coordinate 121,122, forward strand.
AATCGTATTTTGTAATAATAATTTGTAATAACTAATCGTGTCCCCAATTAGTGTAACCACGCTAAAGAAATATGACACGTAAATAAAGTTGTTGTTGTTGTCGTTGTTGTTTGTACAGTCTAATTAATTAGAACTTGATTAATGTTCAAAGGCTGCATCGACCAAAGATATAGTATAGGCGCTCTCTCAGTTTAGAACTGAAAAACCATTACTAGGGATTGCGAATAACCCACGGCTTGACCTGACTGTCCTCCTACAAAGAGGAATTGTGCTGTTGTTGATTATGAGAGTAAGTCGTGCATTAGATGGTGAACACTAAAACTATGAAATACTTTTGTTAACTTAATAGCACTAAATAGTGCATAATTCTTTAGAGTATTATTAAGCTTGCCCAGTGAAACAAAAGCTAATAGTGAAATTAATTTCATCAAAAAAAAACAATAGAAATAAGGTCTATTTAGTGCATGTTTCATGCATTTAATGTCGCGCTTTACTGCTGGATATCATTATTCATAGCTGAGTTTTTGTAGCGATTCCATAAAGGTAAAAGAAGAAGTAATTAAAATAATTGCACAAAAGTGATGGGTATCGCGGGTATTACGCGCACGGGTCAAATATTGAAAATCCAATTCATACTCGAATTATTAATTTGTTTTGTTTGACTTAACGTTACTTTACTATAATGATAATATGTAGCATCATCTGTGTTATGACGATTGCTTAAGAGAAACGGCTGCATGTGGGTGCTAAATAATTTAATGGGCGAGGCCTTTCTAGATTTTAATAGATTTGCCTAAGTCCACGGATCGATTTCCGCGCAACAAATGTTGCGCGTAAAGTTTATGACGTGGAAAATACAAAAAGCGACTGACATTTTTAGCAATATTTTTGCTCAGTAGTGAACAAATGCTGATATGAATTTTAAAAACGTTTGACGCAAAATTATGAATTTGACCAAGTAGTGCGCGGAAAATTGTTGTTGCGAATCGACCCGTGTAACATCACCTTTATGCTATGGTTTGAAATTTTCCATTCGTTTGATTTTTAGGGGACTTTTTTTCTTTCTAAGTCAACTTTCTTTATTTTCTAAAACCTATCTAAACTTTTAACTTACCCATATTTTAACCCTAAACCTATAAACCTTACAAAACGTCCGCAAAATTTAAACCAGAGGAAAAAATAAGACCACAACCAAGAGAAAATGAGGTAAGAGAAGGAATCGCGCGCATTAGGTCTTTAGACAATCATGTGCCCCGTTTGATGCTATTTTTAGAATGAATCTGATTGGTCGAGAGCGCGCCAGCTTTCGCGCTGCCTCTCGCGCGCTGCCTCTCTAGATGTAATGGTGGAAGTCACATTTGTAAATGAAAGCGAGTTTAAACTCGAAAAAAAGGCAAATGAAGCTCTAAAAAATTTCGGAAATGGTCATGGTTCATTCGAGATAGTTTTGAAGAGGGAGAAACAAGTTCTTCTGTGTGGAAAAAACAAGTACTTCTGAGGAAGAAACAAGTTCTTAGGAGGAAGAAAGTAGTTGTGAGGAAGAAAATGGGAGTTCAAACGAAGGAACTGAAGAAAGTGATATTTCAGAGGAGGAAGCAAGTACTTCGGAGGGAGAAAGAGGAAGCTCAGGTGAAGAAGTAACTGAAAAAAGCGAAAACAGCGACTTTGCAGACAGTGAGAATTTGCGGAATCAAACAACGAAAGACGACAAAAAACAACAACAACAACAAGAAAAGGCAATCAATTGACAAAAGACGAAATAGAGGAGTTTTGTTTCGCACTTGAAACTCAAAGAAGGAGGAACTTAACAGTTATATAAAACAGAAATTAAACCAAAAACAGAGAAAAAAAATATGTTTCTCTTAACTTATATGTGGATGAAAAATATAACTTAAGCTTACCAGTCTTTATGCAGAAGCCAGTATGGAAAGAAAACTTTGGCGGAAAAGTTCATGAAAGGTAATAAATTTTTTTTTCTACACATGCATTTATTGTCTATGTTATCTAGAAAGTTTTTTTGACATCTTTTTTTCAAACTATGCCGTTTTTAGTCACAAATAACAATTTGTTCGCGAGTCTGTTTTTCACTGATTGATTCAGTGAAGTCATTCAAACCAAATTAAAATCGAAAACAAAATTACTGGTTTTACCTTCTCAATGTAGTTTTGACTTTGAATGATTTCTTTTTACTACTTGTCTTGAATATTGTTAGCTTTTCTTTTATCTGTGACAGGCTTGAAAGCTATGTTTTCACTTTTCGAAGTAGTTGAGTGTAAAGCGATTCAACCTCGAGCTCGCGGTTGTTTTTCATCAAATTTTCAGAAATTTCTTAGGTTATATTATTAACAAATAATAGCATGTTTTGTACGTGATATTTGGCATAAATACCACTCATGATATTTCAAAATTGTCCCAAATTTTTGTTTAACAATTTTGAAATATCACTCGTGGTATTTATGTTCATGTCCGCGCGGTCATGGTGACGAGTTCTAAAAATAGCATCAAACGGGGCACATGATAGGTCACGGGGATTCCTTCTCTTACCTCATTTTCTCTTGCCACAACATATATACAGTTGCTGCATACAAAAAGGATATTTAGAAAACATGTACAGAAACAATGTCCTTTTCATTTCTTTGGCACAAAAAACTTTCCCTCAATCTTAAGCTTAAATGATACGTTCTAGCGCTAAGAGCTTTGCCCCTCTTTCTTAACAAGAAAGGAACATTATTTTTATATTACAAAACTTAAATTACATACTTACTGTTTGTCAAAAAATAAGTTGCGATGCGACATGACACAAAACAGCTGCCTCACGAATCAAACTTTGGAGTTTCAGGAATCTCTAAAATGTTTGTTAACGTTTCCGTTCAACAAAAACAGGTTACACGATGCTCTCAGTACTTGTATAGATTATAATGCTGATGATTTCCGCGGGTAAAGGTTGAGCGGGACAATTATTTCTGATTGAACAAATCTATCCGCCTGGGCATGAATTCAAAATGAGGCAACCAAAACCTTACTGGTGTCAATCATAATATCAGTTTAATCCTAAAAATAGGTTTTTATATCTAATTTTCTGGCAAAAGCTAATTACTATAAACTTTTAATGAACTGTTCTGCTACCAAAACCAATTTCCGTAAACTGATACAAAAATTAAATTGAATATTGCAATGTTGACGGTCCAGCAGGAGAGATCGACCCACACGAAGGTTGAGTTAGTAGGTCAAACTATTAAAAGGTAAAGGTAAACCAAGGAAAGCAAGTAACTTATACTTCCTCGCCTTACAAATGTCAAAGTTTATTGTTTAGTATCTTGTGCATAGACGTGTATTAAGAGTTCACTGAAAATGCCAGCATAGTCAGCATACCAAACCACTATATCGTTATTAGTAATTACGGAAGGCCAGTAACAGCGAAATCAAGTTTAAGTTACTGTGGTTGTATGTGGTCAACGACATTTAAAAGGTTTTTCAAGTCTATGAAAGTCTCTATACAGTTGAACAGATATACGGAAGAGTCTTTGCAACCCAGCGAGATTTAATTTCAACAGCCTTTTCTCTGACGCACTTTCTGTTTACAGATCAGTAGTATGCGTTAAAAGTTAGGGAATCCGGTTTCAAGAAAATGATGTTTTATCTTATTATAAAACTCATCGATAATTTTATAAGGTCCACAATACTTAGACCTGCAGAAATTATGATGACTATTATATTTTACAGGATATAGGTTCGCGTTTTAAAATGGCAAATTTAAATTTAAGACAAACTTAAGGAAAACTTGGACAAGTCGAATAAAACACTCGCCAAACCAGAAATGATTGCCGTTTTGACCTGTTTCCCCATTTTTGCCATCAAAAATCTGTTTAATCACCTTTCAATTTCTACAGTAATTTCTTTGGATACGTATGCAAGATTTCTGATGGCATGCAAGTAAACTTTGTTCAGTATATAGTAGTAAATCTACGTCACAAGATTCATGCAGCGTCAACTTCCTGAACTTCATTTGATCGCCATGATAAGCCGGTTTTCGGAAGTCTTTTATAGTATAAACTTACGAAATTTTGCAAGGAACTTGCAAGGAAAATAATTCACAATAGCATATTTTTGCGAGCAAAGATATATGTAAATGTATCAAAGGGATCTGCAGAAAACACAATGTTCCCCATTGTTTTTCAAACCAAAGCTTATTGCAAAGCATGTCTTTTAATATTCAAACCATCAAAACTTTAGATATCTATAGTAGATTTTGAGAAAACAAAGATTGGACCTAACTATTAAAAACGGATTAGTATGAGTACCATAAAAAGTCTAGGCCGTGCTTTTAAAAGCTTCGAGTTCGATGTGCATAAAAGTACTTCTGTATAATTAGTAAGCGGACATGTACACTTATCGTTGTCAATACGTATTTAAGAAATCTGGTCCCATGTCTAGAATAAACGAATCTGAAGTTTGTCATGCGCTGGAAGCCAGACACAACGGCAGCCATTTTGTAACCACGGAGCTGTTCACCTACAGTTCAACAAGTAGCTCTTAGGCGGTCTCCGGGAGTAAAATTTCATTGCTTTCCCATTTTCCTACCTTGATAAGCGTTCAAAAAGCTTCTTGTGTTCTCCAAGTACGATTCCAGCCTCGTAAACAGCCATAAAACGGTCTCAAAAGTACCTACCGTTTTGGCCAGTCTAGAAGTACCTACCGTTTTGGCCAGTCGAAGCCGACGGCTGCTGAAATCATATATGTGGTGCGCATGCGCAACAAAATTCTCCTCGGCTACTTTAAAGTACATTTTTATCTCGAATTAAGAACTTTCTTAATTTGCAAAGACTTTTTGCTTGAAAGTTTTTCTAAGCCTAAATTAATCTAGCTTGAGAAATTCGGGTCAAATGTGATATCTTACAGCTACAAGTTTGATAAGTAATATAAAGAGCTCGAGTACGCGTTGTATCAGGTCTAAAGATCCGAACCAAAAACAATTATAACGTGCCCTCTTGTTCTTTACACATTTCTTAAGATTTCCTGAATATCAGCCAAATAAACGGGCCGGCCGAGATATCATAAACAATTTTATATAACATATAATATTATTTTATATTTTTGTAGAGTGCGCAATAATTTACAGTAATTAAATTTGCTAGATGCATGGGTGGTTTTGGTCCCATAATTTATGTTAAATAAGGTGGCTCGACTGGGTTTTGTTTGAGGCGCACCTACGCTGTTTGATCGCAAAATGCGTCGCGGCAAAAAACTTAATTTCAAAAAAAAAAATTCACAGCAAGTCTAGGGATAGATTAAAGTTTCTTTTGACGTTTAAATCATTTTGATCGGAGTTTTCAATAATTTATGGTGGCGGCATGGCGGTTTTCATAAATCTATTTTGTTGGAAAAAGTTCAGAAAAAAACTGGACAATGGAGATGCTTGACGACCAAAACAATGTCAACCCGAAGTAAGCGGCCTAAAAGTTTACGTTTTTATAATTTATTTTGGATATCTTACAATGCTTCAATGGCCATGAAATGTGTAGGAGTAAGCAACAACTTGGTGACAACGCTGATACTGAAGTAAGAAAAAAATTAATTGAGGGAATCTTAAGTTTTCTAAGTTTTTATAAAGATAAGTGAAATGATAAGCAAAAGATGAAAAGGCGCACCTCTATCAACTTTACCTAAATTGATATTTCTCAAAATACTTTTCCAAACGAACAGTTATTGAATGTGTCAACAATATGAGCTCAAAACAAGCTTTTTCCGAGTCCTAAAAGTAAGGTTTTCGGCCAAGTAAATTGAATGCTTGGAATTGTTTACTTTTTTGACGTACGCGTAAAAGTTCAAGCGCGTTTTATTCGAAAACGCTTCCATAGAAATCGTTGAAGCTGAGTAAGAATGCAAAACTTGATCTAGATTTTATGAAACAATAAATGCAGTTTTGTACAGAACTCTAGTTTTTCCAAAAAATCAAGTTTATCAAAATCGCAATGCCGCCACTATAAATTATTGAAAACTCCGATCAAAATGATTTAAACGTCAAAAGAAACTTTAATCTATCCCTAGACTTGTGTGGAATATTTTTTGAAATTAAGTTTTTTGCCGCGACGCATTTTGCGATCAAACAGCGTAGGTGCGCCTCAAACAAAACCCAGTCGAGCCACCTTATTTATCATAAATTATGGGACAAAAACCACCCATGCATCTAGCAAATTTAATTACTGTAAATTATTGAGCAGAAAGTATATGGAAGAACCCTACGCCTTCTTATTCAAGTCTCACGGCCCTGACCAATTTACTATGAATTATTTGGTTGAAAAAAAATAGCCTCTATAATTGGGTTGACATTCTTATTTTTCTTAACAAAGTCAGTGCAAATATTTACTCTTCTCTGATATAAAGGGAGGAGGTTGGCTTCTTCAAGACAGCTGGTGTAACAAGAGTACTCAGATCTGAATAATATCTACAATGCTCTTTGTTGCACGGATTCGATCTCATCGCTGAGGTACGATGGCAGTGAGGCCCAAACGGGGACAGCGTACTCCATGACCGGTCTGATAAGGCTGCAATACACTTCAATTAGATCTATGGTACTATAACCAGCTTTGCGCAGCTGGCGCAGAATATAGAACCGTTTAGACGCTCTCTTAGAGATGTATTTATTTATTTATTTTTTCATTCAAACTTCTGTGAATGACTGGACAGACTCTATAGGCATCCCTCGATAAACAACGGTGACTGTATAGGAAGGCGGTACTGCAGTGGGTTGAAGAATATCTCCTTGCATTTCTTAGGGTTGAGGCGCATTCCTCTCACAGTTGCAAACTCCTGTATTTCGTTCACGATCACAAGCAGAGAACATCTAGGGAGAACATCTAGGGATTACTTCAGCTACAGACAAATCATCAACATATTTAATTCTGAAGTTCCAGTTATCCACTAAAGGAGTTTTGACATTTTAAAGTTGAAACCCAGTCAGACTTAGTGCGAGTCGGACGTCGATTTTGATGATTTTTCACGATTTTCCCAAAAACCTATCGAGGATTTTTTTTTTCTTTTTTGATATGTACTAGCTTTGGTTAAAATACACCGAAATAAGTTAAAATTTGTATAAGTCACGGTGCTAGATTTTCTGTTATAAGCCTATGAATATTGCTACGTCGCGTCCGACAGTATTGGAATATTTAAAACACAGGAAGCCCGGTCAAATTCAGCGCGCGAACGAAAACCATGCGCAGAAGTGACGCGCACGAATGCGCGAGCCTTTTACCTTAAGGTACTCTGTAGAACAAAATGTCTAATTTTGGCAATGAGGCCAATGGATTTACTAATTTTTGTGCTAATAAATGAAAAGTCTGTATGATTTTTCAAAGATAACTCACTATCAATTAGAAGGTATAAGAATTTAACACATTCCTTAATTTCCAAACTATATATTTATCTAATGCTTGGTCAGAGATTTTATAACAATAGGTATGGTAATTTTCTTTTTGTGTTGTCTGAAAATTACAAAATTAGAATTCTTTATAATATTTTTATAAGTTTATTTTGTTATTTGTTTGTTTGTTGTTGTTGGGGTTTTTTTGCTACAGTGCGCATGAAAGAATTTTCAATTTCGCGCGAAATACCTTTGGGGATTCAAATGCGCGATTTCACTTTTCAAACTAATTATCATAATTTGCAGAAAATTACGAATTTTTAGTTTTTTCCTGAAAGTAGAGGTTTTTTTGCCGATTGCAAAGGTATCATTTTATAGCTTAATCTTTCGGCTGTTAGGGCCCGAGTGTACATTTTGTATATGTCCTTTAATTACTGGGCTACCTGTGGTGGCCCAATCTAGGTTTCGGTTTGTTTTTTCTGATTCGCGTTCAGACAAAATGCCAAAATTGCGCAATATCGCCCAGTAGTCCTTTGCGCGTGTTAATGCTATCACGTGCTAAGCAAAGTCCTAGAGTCATTCAAAGCATTCTAGAATCTATCGGGAACCACACACACAGTTCCATTAGACGTAGTACTTTTATTGTCAATAATAAATTTAAGAAATATACCTGGAAATAAAGCTTTTGTGTGTGTGTGTTTATTTTTCAAGTCTTGTTTTGAACAGTGATATTTTCATATGCGTGATCGAGAACCCAGCAGAATACCAGTCGAAAGAATTACACGCTTCATAAATAAACTCCAGGAAAATAAGGTGTTTATTGAGATCTTATATAAGCAGAAAAGTCCCACAGTCCTCGTGGATGCATAGTTATATCAGTAATAACAATAAACATTCTAGCTGGAGGATTATGACTGCACATCATAAAGAGACCATAAGAGTAAACTCAACTGAGAAAAAATTACATAAAATGGATATTTGGAAATAGGTGGTATGAAAAGTCAAATGTAAAGTGAAATTAGCAAGGAATAATCTCAATCCAGTATGCTTAATAGGGTATAGTACATGATTCCCATGCATATAATGAAAACTATAAGTCATCTGTTATAAAAAATTGAATCGCAGAGTCAATCATACTAATTTTATTCTGTCAAGTGATATAGAAACAAATCCTGGTCCTATGATCTCATTAAGACTACCCAAGCACCTTATAGTCAAGACAATGTGCTATTGTTTGGGTTGAATGCAGGTACCCAGTGTGTAGCTATGTCCCTTACATCTCTAATATTTGCCCACAGGAATAATGGTATTTCATCATCAGTAGAGCTAATTCAAATAATGAACATTGGTAATGAACTGTATGGTAGTTTATCTAGACTGTCCCGACAAACATTTTTAATGTTATAAAGAAGAACCTGAAATAATTTCCATATTCAATACTACCTTTAGATAAAATTGACTACAGCCCAAGCTACAGTGGTATATTCATGACTGTTGTACACTAGAAACTTCTGATTACTGTACATCATCGGTGAATACAATGCAGTCTTTAATCACACAAAATTATACCTCATTCATAATAACAATTGGTTGTAGTACTGTGGCCATGTACTGTACCTCTGATGGTAAAAACTATATTTCATTCACATGCTAGAAATGCAATTGCTATGTCTCACCCTCAAGGAACCTGTGTCCTTTATTAGAATGCTGCTGTGCTATATCTTTGTATTTATTCTTTGTATTTATATACATTGTATGTAATGGAATTGTATTTATCATTCGCTTGATCTAAAGCGTCGAGTACAGTGGACAATGCGGCATCTTTCACTGTGATGCAACGTACAATGAGTCTGATGCAACATCACGCAATACAGGAAACCAATTTCGCTCAAAAAGCGTCTAGTATTTACCAGTTTATCAGTTTATCATACGTCTTCAGCGATGAATTCAGATTTAATTAGCCATTACGCTACTATGAGTCTGATGCAACGTCATGCAAAAGAGCTCCATATAAAAGTACGCGTGTTATTCATTGAAAAAAATTATGGCTTGAAATTGCTACTAAAGGCTAAGGATTACACAAAAGACACTTCATGGAAGTAAAAAAACACTAAATGTGAAAAAACGTTCAGCTCTCAATGCTTCATAGGCTCCCGCACTGCACATATAGCTCAATCCACGAGTTATGTCCCCAATTGGCGGGTTAATGAGGTTACGGTTAGCTGTTTTAAAGAGATTCAAAAGTAAATAATGTCCAGACATCGCCAGTCCTTAAATAACAACTAAACTTAATCTAATTTCCTGTTTACATCACGTTTGGAGTCAAAGGGAAACCCTTCGTTGGTCTGTTTGGGCTATAGTGAAAAAGGGTTCGTCACACAAGTCGAAACAAATCCTACAATCAAAACGGTCAAGGTTACAACGCTTAAAATGCTTAACTAGTAAATTACTCAAAAATACATTGAGGTTAATAAATACATAATTACTGGAAATCTATAGCGTAACACATATGCGACCTGATTATAGACCATGCACTGCACTCGATTCTTTGGTAGGCATGTAGAGCGAACGATGATTTATGACGTCATCGAAATGCACATCAAATTACACCATATGGCATGATTGTGGGATGGTTGGTCAGCAACTACGTTTCATCTCAATTCAACTGTGTTTTCAAGGAAAGTTCCTTCGTTGTTATTCAAAACTATTTTTATACAAAAGTTGAACGCTAAAATTCATCTTAAAATTCATTAAGAACAACTAAAATGAGTAAAAATTCTTCAGATAAAAGACGACATTTTGGACGTTGCACAACACCATTACCAAGTCAAAAAATTATAAGCCAGAAGTGAAGTGAAGTGGATCAAATTTAAATAAGATCAAGCACCAAGGATGCAAAAATAATTGATAAAGGTCCAAAGGGAAAAACAAGTGACCAAAATTGTCGCGTATTCGAAACTACCATTCTAAATCCTTGTTTTTCCTGGACTGGTGTGATCATAAGCTTATTTATAGTCTTGAAGCGCCATATATGAATACATTATGCTGATCACGGTTATTGAATTTTATTGCTGGAAAGCTTCATTGTGCATATCGTTTTGTCGTAATGACACCGTACATTGCAGAGGTAAACTGTCCAACTTTATACATCTAGATATGCAAACTACTGTAAGTTGTACTAATTACATATCAGTACAGGAGGTCAAACTTTTTCAGCCCTTTTATTAAGGTATATTCTCAAGCCCACCAAATAATTTTAATTGAAGGAGAAATTTGTTTCTGCCTCTGGGATTTCATTTCTTTGAAGTGCATTGGTTTTGACAATTCAATTGTTGACCCCATTAGACAGTCCATCAGCTAACCTGAGTCTAATACTCGCCTAAGGGGAACAAACGAAACTCATTATATGATAATCTTTGACTATTCAGGATTACAAAAAGACATTATGGCAATCCTGGAACGGTAGATTTCATCTTGAAAATGACATCTTAAATGAAGAAATTTTGCGCCAAGTGGCCGCCATTTTGTTCTTGATAGGAAAGTCTATGTCAAAGTTATTTATTTTTTGTAACAAATAATTACTCGTGCCCAGGCCTTTAGGCCGGGAACGAGTTATAAAATGCAACTGTTTTTTTTTTTCCTATGGTCGTCGACAGAAAGAGGCCTTTCTTGCGCAATCGGTCACGTGTTAAAGCTCCTGATTGGTTCAGAGCGCAAGAAACAATGCCCTTCATTCATCACCTTTGAGCGAGTGCGAACTCTTCGAAGGTCTTGGAAGTGAACGCCAGTCAGGAACTTTAGGAATGCAAGATGGCGGACAGCCCAAAAAATGGCTTTCAGAGACAGGCTTTTCCAGCAGTGAGACAATAGAAAATGGAGCTTTTAACTCGAGATATACCTAGACACTTATAAGAGCTTCAGAATGGGCTGTTATTTTGAGCTTGATCTCCAATACTTTGACCAAATATCGAACTCCGATGGAGTACTTGAAAACTGAAGCTCTCGCGACTCGTAACAATTCCTTTGAGCTGGAAATCTACGAATTTCTCACCCTACATGTTGCTAAACGAACGCATATAGAGGCAAGTCAATTATATTTTTCATTCAAGCATTCAAGAGATCTTGAGACGTTTTTGTAATGAATTTTAACACAATTCTGGCCAGACAATTTATTTATATATTTTCATGGAATCAAGGCTCTATTTGACCTGATGCGTTTGGTCACGTAATAGATAAAACATCTGAAACATGAACGCCGAAAAAATACACGCTTTGTTATTGTGTCAAAAACGTCGTTGTAGAAGTCTTTACAGCAAACAATTGAGATATATAGTGAAATAAAAAGTTGAATAAACTGGTATATTTTTGCATGTTGGGATAAAGGCAAACACTAAGCTGCTGACAGACAAATTGACTAATCAGATATTCTCTAAAAAGGTCAAAAAAGGTCTTTATTATATGTTACGGATATAGAGGCAAGTCAATTATATTTTTCATTCAAGCATTCAAGAGATCTTGAGACGTTTTTGTAATGAATTTTAACACAATTCTGGCCAGACAATTTATTTATATATTTTCATGGAATCAAGACTCTATTTGACCTGACGCGTTTGGTCACGTAATAGATAAAACATCTGAAACATGAACGCCGAAAAAATACACGACTTGTTATTGAGTGTCAAAAACGTCGTTGTAGAAGTCTTTGCAGCAAACAATTGAGATATATAGTGAAATAAAAAGTTGAATAAACTGGTATATTTTTGCATGTTGTGATAAAGGCAAACACTAAGCTGCTGACAGACAAATTGACTAATCAGATATTCTCTAAAAAGGTCAAAAAAGGTCTTTATTATGTTACGGTTAAGTGAAGAATGCGTGAAACGGCTCGGGGAAGAGTACGCACGGGGCCGGTCACTGAAGGGCTCCCGGGGCACGAGTGAACGCACGTGTGCGTCTTGTTTCTTTATAAAGTGTTTACCAAATATTGATATGAATAAAGCAGAGTGTGTACATTGTGTGTTAGAGGGATTGACGTCACTATTACGTAATATATGACGTCATTTTCAACAATTTTATTTCTATTTTGAAACGTTTTTGTTTTTTTCATATCTTCGTGCCGGAAATGTTCATCAAACTCACAACTGGTTTAGTAACATTTTCCCAGGAAAGATACGTCTGTTCCGGTTTAGATGAGTTTTTCGAGGTAAGCTTTTTCGTTGCATTAATAAGGTTGTTTATATCTTTCTATCAGAAACGGCTCAAATATCCGCCCTCCAAATGTCTACTGCTTTTGGCGAAAAGTGATTGTTTGTATGACCTGGTATATGAGGTCAAGAGCAGGTCCCGTATCAATACCCATTATTAATGGATGTAGGTTTGTTAACTATCTAGTTCGAAATAAATACTTTTTTAATTATTTCCAAAAAAAGGTTTTGTAAGTTGACAATGTTTTGTCAGAAGTTTTGAACAACGGTAGCACAAATGTAATGCCTACACTTTTTGAATTTTTATAGCCAGTTCAAAAATGAATTACGTATGAAAACTGCAGCTTTGGGTTTTTGTTGTTGTTGTTGTTGTTGTTGTTGTTGTTGTTGTTGTTACTGTTGTTGTTTTTCTGCTAGAAAATACATGGCGCAAATATTCGTGGCATTGAAAACCTTCAGTGCATGCTAGCAGTCGCAAACCCATAGTTCTAACTAGACGCATGTTGCATTCACTCGGGCTACTGGGAGAGGCACACGTTACTGCTGTTTATACATATGCGAGCTGTCCGTTGCAACCAGCAGCTCTTTTGCTTTGAATTGAACAACTTGCGCTCATTTACAATATAAACAGATTGTTTAATTCATTTGTGTTACAAAATAGAAATGTTTTAACAGCTCTCTGGAATTGCTTTATATAATCTCTTTTGAAAACCGCGTTCTTGACTGACTCAACTGCGCATGCACAGTCTAGCGAGCAGCAAGCAGCCCCAGAACACACTGAACTAGACACAAAATGTTGCATTCACTCGGGCTATCAGCAAAGGAGCCTCTGCTGGTAGCCCAAATGAATGCAACACCATGAGTTTGCAAGCTGTCATCAAAAGCATTTTTAGTACAATTTGAGCCAAAAGAGAACAGACAACTGCTCCTGAGATATTTATCGATGGGAATGAAAAATCCTTTAGTTGCTTGTTTGCCTATCAAAGTTGTAATATTTAAAAATAATAATACAATTTAAGTGTCCAATGTATTCTAGAGTGATTTTCCTTCGCCCGCGAAAGAAAAATGACTATTTAGTTTGTATTAGTTGTTAGTTTTTTTCTGAGGAGGAGAAACCGGACGATCCAGAGAAAACACTCAAAGCAAGGTAGAAAACAAACCAACTACCATTTAAGGCTTCTCATCAAGTGATTTATTGCACCAAACTTCCTTTGATACATCTTCTTCATTAAAGACATGATATCATAACCTGGCTAATAAATAAGATGCCCCTTGCTGAATACTGGTTGTGTGGTTGTCTTGTGTAAGTAATTTGTATACAGTTCACTGATACATTAGTGATACACTAGAATAGAAGTTAATGTTACCCTCTGCACAGGGATTTGATGAAGACAAAAAACATTATCCTGTCTATATATATTATACAAAAAACATATCAAAAAAAACATTACAAAAAAAAACTTATCACAAAATTAAAAGGCACTATAATAGCACATGTGTCTATAGCTTAGAATATCAAAATGAAATAAAAAGATGATAAATATTTTGTTCTGCAGAGCAATACTGAAGTACAACTAAACACTTGATGTGGCCTTCCTGTGGCTGACTGCACTTTCGGTGACAAATAAGGTTTCAAGTCCTTCAATTATTCTCTCTGAAGTACCAAATACAAATATCTTGCCTCATTCGTTTCAAAGAGTAGAATCGAACTTCAACATTATGAAAATGTATAAATTCTCAAAATTCCGAAAGTCATCCCTATGATCTGCTAAGATAGAGAAGATAAATAAATAAATCTTAAAGCCAGCTTAGTCACATTTTAAGTTCGATACTGAAGCGAAATATTTGTCTGCTTCGCCGACAAGCAAACATTTGAAATCATGGAAGTATCTTGGATTCGTAAATTTCAAGTGAAGTGCCTTAAATTTTACCTTGATTGAGACTCACGTGAAACTGCTATAACGCAATGAATGCATTTATAGTGGAGTTTAAGTTACTAAACGTCCCTGACTTGTGAAAATACTGCATGTTTTGGTCAGAAAGCTCGAAACTTGCTGGAAGATTGAATGCAAAACCCGTACGAGCGTTTTTCATGCTTGCCTCGTTTTTATGGCAGATTCTCAACGACGACGACGACGACAGAAAACCTAAACCTAGACTCGTGCCGGCCTAAAGGCCTGGGCACGAGTAAAACAGCCAAGTGGAGCAAAATGTCAAAACACGTGTCGAGCTTGTTTATGCTCTCCTGATATTACATAACACTGATATTAATTACATAACAGCTACTGCCTTTGTCAACCGATCTTGGCTTAAAAGAACATTATTTCCTGCTGAGTAAACAATGAATCACAACACGCAGCTTGAAGAAAAATAAAAAACTCGCCTTTGTTTGATTCAGTAATAGAACTAATAGACTTTGATAAATGTCATATTATACACATTTATCTATAATTATGCATAATCAGATCGAAAGGTCGTGGGTTCAAACCTCGCTGGTGGCTCGGATTTTTCCGAGTCTTTGTTTCACACTCGTTGAAGCAAACACTATATTAATCTTTTGAATTTTTAAAAGATTATTCAGTCCAATCACGACTGCGAAGTGTTGAGGTCAATAAACGATTCATTTCTCTCAGTCATGGCGTGCAATTCCGCTATTGATGGATTCCACTCATTCCCTTTGGAATGAAAACATGAAGGAACGATGCCTTTGTTGGCTGAATGAACAAAAGACACTGGTGAGCCTTGTGACACTGGTGTTGTTGACGTCCATGCGCCATCCAAGGTTGCTGTCGTGACGTCACATGCAACTTAGCAATATATATTAGTCATACCGCTGTGTAGCTCTTTCCAGTTACAAAGAACCAGTACTATCATCAAGTAACATTTTCTCCTTGTAGAATTTTTTGGCTCTTTTGCAATTTACAGTGAAGATGAACGTTAACTGGACACCAGCTATTCTCAAAGAGATTCTGGAGAAGACGCGCAATGATACTTCCCTGGGACTCTTAACAAAAAAGTTTGTAGATGTTCTACGTCAAGCTCCAGATCAATCCTTGGATTTAAACCGCGCTGCAGAGCAGTTGGCGGTTCAAAAGAGACGCATCTACGATATTACAAATATATTGGAGGGCATTGGGTTGGTGCAAAAGATCGAAAGAAACTACATCAGATGGAGGTAATGTATGTATGCTTTCTTAATATGGTAAGAGCCTGCTTTCAGAATGTTAAGGTTCCTGTTAGTTTAAAGTTGGTTCATAGCTCTTGAACCGTATTTATAAAATATGACTATTATGTAACGCGCGCTCTGATTGGCCAGAAACCGTACTTGATCAATATCAAACACGCTCACGTCACTTTTTTCGAATTTTTCGTAAACTTATGCGCTTGTTATTTTATAAAAGAAATAAAAATCTGTTATTTAGCCTGATCAAAACACTTGTGATGTTTGGAGAACACTGGAGAGCTGTGAAAGCACTCCCTACGGCTCGTGCTTCCACTATGCTCTCTCGTGTTCTCTCAACATCACGCGTGTTTTGATCAGGCTATCAAACACGGAAAACCGTTTTTTATTTCTTAACTATAGAAAACTGTATTATCTTACAAAAATACTGAATGAAAAATGCCACTATTTCTTGAGTTTCTTTTACACAAATCTTTACAAAGCTGATAGGAAAGTCAAAACATTCCACCTGCTTTTGATGAAAGCTAAACTAAAAAATGTATACCTTGAATCAAAATATAGACTGAATAGACTATGTTGGAGAACATTGGGTTGTTAGAAAAGATCCAGCGAAACTATATATCAGTTACGTTGAAGGTAAATGCTTGTGCTCGGTCACAGAAAGGTTATAACTAGGTTATGTAATAATTCAGCACGCGCGTTTTATTTATCTATAGGAAGCCCACGTGTCTTTAATAGTTCCAACACTAAATAGCTTTGTATCTATAGCTAGCATCTGTCTTTATGCTTCATACTTCATAGAATTATTTTACTCAAGCCGTAAATGCAAGTTAACTATTTGGTTAGTTCTAGTTAATAAAGAACAAAAGAAAACAATGAATTTCAAGTCTACTACTAACTATTAACGTGCCATTTTTTTACGGGTGAATTGGTAACACTGTTGTGGATACCCTGGCACATCTTGTTTGCTTCGATCTGTTATACTTTCACCGTTATTACCAACTCTTCTTGCAAAGCAAAATAAAAAGTACATACGAGATATTCCCCATGCCACCCCCTACAAGTGGTAACAGGGAAGCATTTGCAGTGTTGGTTAAAACGAATTATCAGCATGCACAGCAATAGGCTGGAGGCTACAAATTTTTTACAAAAGTTGAAACAGAATAACAAGGATCAGTCTCTCTAAAAAGCCAGCATCTGTCTTTATGTTTCAAAAGTGCCCCACTCAATTCAGTTGTGTTAGAAAGAGCACTCAATCTTCTTCTCCTTCTTCTCCTCCTCTTCCTCTTCCTCCTCCACCTCCTCCTCCTCTGCTGCTGCTGCTGCTGCTGCTGCTGCTGCTGCTTGTTCTTCTTCTTCTTCTTCTTCTTCTTCTTCTTCTTCTTCTTCTTCTTCTTCTTCTTCTTCTTCTTCTTCTTCTTCTTCTTCTTCTTCTTCTTCTTCTCTTTCTTCGAATTTTAGTTTTAAAATGTTAAAAAATATGAATTCGGTTATAGGCCAGGTGATATTGTACAATACTTCAAAAGAAAATGCCGTCACTCACTGCTCTCACTTTACCTAGTGGATCATTTAATTTCAATTCAACTGAATTTACTTAATTTAATCCATTTTCACTGCATGCTGCAAACATAATAAATGAGCAAGTAAGCTATAAGAAAACTAATGAGGAATAATAACAAATAGACATGACCAAAAAATGAAGTGGGGAAGGACTAAAAAGGAACCATTGTTTGTTGTTGCCAGGGTACCTATTTGATGACGGTATAAACACTGTTATAGTTATCAGCATGCTCGTTGCTTGATAGCACTATCTGTTGGATATCCTCTTAATCAGTGAATAAAATGATAAATTACATTCTCCAATAAATGTATTCACGTCACTGGCCGGATAAGGATTTATCCAGCGTACAGAGTTATTCACCCTTGTAGAAACCGCCGCCCGGTTGGTTGGCTCAGTTGGTTGAGCGTCGGTCTTTCGTGCGGGAGGTCGGGGTTCGAATCCCGGCCGGAGCAACACTCAGGGTCTTTACATAATTGAAGAGAAGGTGCTGCCTTTGTAATAACATTTGCAAACGGTTAGACCTTCATGTCTTCTCGGATAAGGACGTTAAACCGTAGGCCCCGTCTGCTTTCACTCTAAGCCGGCTTGTATAGTGGACGTAAAAGATCCTGTTGTACTGTTCGCAAAGAATAGGGGATTGTCGCCCGGTACAACAGTCTGTCCTTACTACTAACAAACTCTAAGCACATTTGATTAGATATATATATATATAGATATTTGCGCTATATAAATGCTAAAATTTCATTTTTCATTCGAATTCATTTCGTAGAAACCGAAGCCACGTTTGGTAAAAATAGTAATTACTAAAGTTTGTAAACTTTAACTGAATTTCGCTCTTTCTTTCCTAAGAAGTACCAAATGCGGTTTGAAGATTTGAAGATTGAGCTTTATATATATTTATCTTAATTTATTTTGTTTATTTAAGTTGCAGGACCTTATTTTGAAACTCTCGTATGTGAAATAGGCTTCCTGAATAAAGATTTTTTAATTAAGATTATCATAATGTAATTATCATAATTCACACGGTGCAAAGAGGTTATTGAGGATAATTCATCGCCTTAATTTCACCACTCTAAAGCGGTTAAGTAAAAATATGATACAGTTCTGATGAATGGAATATCGCCGGTTCCTTTGTGTCTCATTTAACACTGATGTTTTATTCATTAGCTCTCTACGGTGCCGTGAAGGTTCGCATACATGACCCGATCAGACAGTGGCCATTGATTGTCAGTGGGTTTTCTTATAGTTGACTACTAATGATGATCAGTTGTACAGATAACACCGTTCAATTGCAAGATCAAATGCGTTATGTTTCCAAGCACGTTTTCACGATGTACACGTGAGGATTTCATTCTCGGCCATATAATTGAAATCTCTAGCATATTTCAAAAAAAATTCCAACTGTTATAAACCGTTTTGAAACAGACCGCGCCGTGCAGTCACAATGTAGACATCGTAATTTTGAAAATCCTTCCTTGAGTGTGCCGTAAGCGTGCCGTTTTCTGATTAGGGATATTTTTTAGATTGTTATTCTTGTCGAAACTTAGGGATATTTTAGACTGTTTTTAGATTTTATCGCGTTATTTTACATATATTGAATTGAAATATTTAAATTGTACCTTATAGATATTTAGCTTTTTATATTTGTTACTTTATTTTTGTTAATTTTAGTTGTCCAGGGCGTTCATTGATAACAGCTTATGCTGATGAACCTACCCTGGTAAAATACTGATGTATTTATTATTATTATAATTTTACAGATTTGCTCCACTTCAACAGACCTTTTTCGAAACAAACATTATGAAAGCCGACATCAATCCCATGTACTTAGAAAGTAGGCTAAAAATGCGTGCAAAAATGCGTCTTTTTCAAGACGCATAGCGGTCTCTAGCAAATGGAAACTGGACTAGCCGGTTGGTAACATTGATGGGAGCAGTTTCAGTCAGAGAGGTTAAAGTCCGGCCCAATGAAAGATTTTTTTTAATCAATTCTTGTTAGAAAGCATGGTGAAAATATTTTCATATCTTCTGATTTGACTCAATATTTCCCAAAATATAAACGTTTCAAATCTAATAATGCAAATGAGATGACGTAAAAAGGTTATCATCTATCATACAAAAACTAGCCAATCCAAAATACTGGAATTTTTCCATTTGTAAGCCATTTTCGTAGATAAAACCTGCAGTTTAGCACAAAAAAAGTTGGTTTTCTAATCGTAGAGCATTTGTTGTAAACGCCCTAAGAAGTCATCTCATTTGCATTTTGAGATTTGAAACTTTTATCTTGGAAAATATTGAGTCAAATCATAAAATTTAGAAATATTTTCACTATGCTCTCTAAAAAGAATTGATATTCAAAATTTAGATTCAATACGGAAAATTTCCTTCTTACTTTAATCAGCTATATCAGCTTTAGCATGTTTTGTAGGGAGATGGACAAGCACCTATTCAAGCTTGAAGCCAATCACGACTTTTTACTAAAGCTACGTTCGGATATCCAAGCACCCAAGAAAAAAGATAAAGAGCTTGATCAACAGATCGAAAGATACCAAGAGGAACTTCAGTCAATCACACGGGAACACGCATCGGTTAGATATCCTTTGTTTGTTTAAAATGTACTGTAAATACAGCTTTTATACAAGAAGTATATCATGATTACTCATAGGTTATCTCATAGGTGGAACTAGGATCGATAGTGTATGCATGTTTTAAACAACAAAATCTATTTCTCAGAAGCCACAGCCCAAGTGACTTGTCGTTATTGTTATTGTTTATTCATAAATACTGTTTTGATTACTGCTGCCCATTGAAGAACAGCCGCTGCCTCTATTCTGTCCGCTGTTTTTCCTTCCCTCTCCCCCCCCCCCCCCCCCCCCACCCTTTTTCAATATCAAACGCCCGTGTCCATTTACTCGAAAGTTGTCTAGAAGGCGGAATCAGAGCCCGTTCTCTATTCTATGGGTATCTAAGGCTACACCAAGCTACTTATAACTTAGATTAGAGGGGGTCGACACAAGGATGTGGTAATTGATTATGACAGACAAAAGGAGTCGAACCGTAAATCTATCGCTTAGAACTAAGGTCGCTCCCAAACCAAGCAAGCCACGCTTTTTCCGATTATGTCCATCGTCGTTGATGTTGTTGCTGAATATGCTTGTGAGACAATTGATGCTGTCGTGAGGCGGTTGTGTTTTTTTGTGAAATTGATGGTTCATTCATTTCTATCAACAATGTTCACACAAAAGTCAGTTTTGTCTACCATGTCTACCTTGACTGATGTTACAGATGCTTACGTGACATTGAGTGATATCCAAGAAGTTCAGGAGTACAAAGATGACTCGTTCATCATCATTCAGGCTTCGCCAGGGACTATCCTTGAAGTGCCTCATCCAAAAGAGGTTAGGGTAAGAGTGTTTTCCACATTTTTATGTTGACAAATTACGCTCATCAGAGCTTTAGTCTGAATCAAACCTTAAAATACCATTATCATTTTTCGTAGTTTTGTTTCATCTAAGTTAATGTTTTTACAATACTACCTTTCTGATCGATAGATCCATCTATCTATAGGGAATGAAAAAAAACCATAACTAACGACAACAAAAAATTACAGCGCGCGCATGAAATTCTAACTGTAAGCAATAATTGGTGAGCGCTTGCTAAAGCTATACCAAATCGATATCAAGCGCTACAACAAAACCAGTACATAGATATACTAATTCTTTGAGACTTAAGGTATGTAATTGGTAGGAAGCAATCTTTCACGGTCTCTGTATGTTAATAGTCACGGTTCTTAGCAATAAGCCATGCTTCAGCCCATTTTCATTTTTACCAACAACCTTAGTTCCACCCAAGATGATGTCGGGATGGTTTTTGATGGTATATTCAGAGTTTTGCTAGTAGCAAGGGTCCGGAACTACTTTATCATTATTATGATTGATATCAACAATGGTCCTTTTCTTGTTGCGACTCATTCTCTTCCAGTTCATTTCCAGATATTTTCATACACACAGCAATATTCTTAGACCGCAAACACAAACGCCTTATGTATTTTTTTTCTTTTCTGACCCTATGAAATTTCATATATAACAGTGTCTATAACCAGCTATCTACCTAGGCTAGCCATTTAAGGTTATTGTAGATAGCTGGCACCTTTATACAAGTTTTAACTTCTTATTGTAACTAAAAATGTCATTCAGGTGCCTAATAAAATCTATGTCTATGTCTATGTCCTTACATTGCGTGCGTCGGGAAAATCGCGCCACTTGAAGACGCAGGTTTGCAGACACCTCAATTCACAACTGAACTCTCGACTTTGACTCTCAAACTCTCAACTCATTTGCGGACGATTCAACTTACGAAAATTTTGCTTTTAGAATATCAACATCTATTTGAGAAGCTCTGAAAAACCTCCTCTGGTGAAATGGATCTACCGCAATCCTAACCATGAGGTCTTGCCGGTAAACGTGCTTACCCATGAGGATGAAAACGGCTTCTTTGGAAAAAATAAAGTGAGAACAACGGCCGATGATTTTATTGAACAAGCGACAACCATGGATGTCTCATGGGACGCTTCATTGTTTTCAGAGTCTACGATTTGTGCTGATGAGGTCATAGAAATACAATCTCAATTTTCGTCCCAAAGAGAGGAACTTTTCAATGTTGACGTCACTGGGGATCAGAAACACAATGATGCTCTTTGCTCTAATAATCCACCTCTACTTAAGAAATCACCTGATCAGTCAATTAACACTGGCTTCGGCGATCAACCCCTTCTGCACAATGCTACTTTTGAGCAACTGGTCTTGGATCTGATGCTTAATCCACCAAACCCCTTACCCCAGGAAGTAACTGACAATAAGGTACCATCATCATCAACTGAAGAAAGCTCGCCATTCCACTTCTTACAATCACTTTTCACCGAGAGTCCCGTGAACAGCACTTCACAACCATCCAAAGACAACGACGAATCCACGATTCCAGACACCCAAACATCAACTACATCTCATTCTTGCTATTCCCATGACTCCATCGACGATGAGACTCTGAACGCGCTTTCATCTTTCATTGGTGACGTGTACTCTTATCCTATGGAAGAAGAGCATGATATTTTCGAACTATTTTAGCTAGTATTAATCATACTTTGGCCATAAAAATGGCTTTGTATCAGTATTGATCGTATAGCTGTAAAAAATCTAAATAACCTTTTAAAAATCATTTATTTTTAGGGTTCTTTCTAGGAGGGAGGGATGTCTTTATTTCCTCGCGTATCGTCACTTTGATTTTGACAATGGTGTCTAAATGTGCAGAAGGTAGTCCAAGAAGTGAAGGTCAAAAATATCCATATTTTCACTGAATTCCGATTTGAAATTTATGTCCTAATGCGAAGAAGTTACATAATTGTTTAAATTTGGCTAAACATATAGTGAATTTGTCAGTTATGTGGCTATTTTTGGGGTCAGAAATCCATTGCTTGGACAAAATCGTGGTGCCAATTTCAACAACACAATTGAGGATAGACAAAATTGTATTGAGATACATGGAAGTAACATTCACGAAGCAAGTAAGCATACTATAAGCTTTCATGGTAAATGAAATATATAGGTGCAATAATGAATAAATATATACATAAATGACACATATATATTTGTCAATACGAATACATTTAGAGTGTATGGTATATATATGTTGTATTATCGATTATTTAGTAGTTTTATATTTCACCCATATATAGAAGGCATTGCAAATATATATGTATAGGGTATTTCTCACAAATATACGGCTATTGTGCCCGTTATCAATTTGGTCAGCGGAGATAAGAACAAAATGTAAGGCGGAAAAACTGGACATGTGACCAAAACGGCACATTTTATGTATTTTTGTTCGAATAAAGTATATATATCATGCAAGACCAGATTTGCATAAATACTTAAATGTACAGCTTTCTCGAGATCGATCAGGGTATGAGAAATTCGACGTTTTTACTCGGGCTTCCTGTGGAATGCCCGCGCCGAGTTTAAAATTGGGCTTCATTGTCGTTCAGTCACAAATCGCAGTCTAGTAGGTAAAGCGCATGCGTGCAGATACTAAGCAAAGCAAAGCGCACATGTTTGGAAATCATGGCGGATGAACTGTCGAAGTTGTCGCTATCAAATTTACGGGTAAATATGTTTTCTAATACGAGGAAACTACATACAAATACAAATGTCAACATTTTCGCTCCTAGGGTTGATTTAGGGTAAATATTTGTACGAAGAAAACTCTGAGAGTACGCTACAGGAAGTCCGAGTTCACGCAGATATGCGTCTTGTTTAACAATGAATTGAAGCCGAATAGAGGCAGAAGTTGTTTGAACACTCAGTGAGTGGGGGAAGGGAGAAACTGTCCGAATTTGTAAGGTAGGTCATTAGGGATGGGTCCTTACATGTGTTTACGATCTGTATTTTTGCCAAAATTGCTTTTATTTTACTTTCAATAGGTGATAACTCATTCCAGAAAAATAGTGAATCATTCCAAACCATTCGAGAAGCAATTCAACCATTTTACCTTTGTTGTTGTATGCTACATCTCCTCTCCCCCACCCCCTCAAGTGTTCGCGGGTAACTTCTACTCTAGCTAAGTGTCTTCCCTTGTGTGAATATATAGCTAATTCAAAAAAGGTTGACGGGGCGAATGGCGAATGGCAATCGGCGATTGGTAATGGCACGACCGAAAGTAATTTGGGCAACAAGAATTGCTTCATTTTCATTAATTAAATACCCAAGCAATGCCGGTACCATGCAGTAAAGACCTTATTGGATAAAGTGGCCGATAGGCGATTCATATCTTCGGGCTTTGAAGAGAATTTTACATTTATCTCCAAGGACATTTTTATTCTTTTCTTTTTGATTTGAATATGCATCAATTTTAGTCAGTGCTTCTCCTTGAGGAAACTGAACGAGGTTTTTGTACTGAATTTCTGAGTCCCAAGGTAAAAGTAGGAACCCCGCGCAGTTTACAGGTTTAGAGACTTTAGAGAATGTCACTCCTTGAGGATGCAATAGTCCAGGTCATGGCGGGTCAGCAAAACAGGCAACATGTTTATGCTCCATAGAGCGTCTAGTTTTATTGATAAATGTGAGTCCAACAGCATGCACTTATTTCACATTCAAAGAAGCATACATTTATTACTAACGATGGAAATGTTTGCGTTGCAATTTTATTTTATGTATCACGGTTGCAATCTTGAAGTGGGCACAGAAAAACCTGGGCCACTAGCTCAGTAGGTGGCTCCATGATTTATCTCACATATCATCCCTATTTCTTTTATGTGATTTTTCAAAATTGTATCGGTGACATGTAATTTCACGATCATATTCTGTATTTTGCGTGATTGGTAAGAAGCCCTTCCCCCCCCTCTCCCCCCCCCCCCCCCCCTTGGCAACTCTAATTAACCGCCTCGATGATCAGTCTGTTGGATGTTTTTCGAAGCTCGCTCCCTTGTCAGTGTTACAGCGCTGTCAAAAAACAGGCCAAAATAATATACCTTTCTTTGCTCGTTAGAGGGAAATCCAGTTGAACCCAATACCACCGAAATCACTCAAAAATAAATTACGCGGTATAAGATGCATTTTGCTTTTCAGGTCCTGAGTCTATGGTCAATATTTGCGTGGGAACATTAACGTGAAAATTGCGCCTGAATCTCAATCATCTATATATAGTGCTTGTATTACAAAATTGAGTAATACAAGGAGAGAAAAAGTACGGTGGCGAGTTTGGAGGTAAGAATGACGCTCTGCATTACTATTATATTTGCAAATGTTTGAATAAATATTTTACATTAGTACTAATAATGTTTGAATTGAAGATATTTACCAAGTGCACTGACCTATACAATTGTTGTTATTTACATTATTAATGTTGTCGTTAATTTAATTTTACTCCACTCTTCATAATCGTCGTGTGCTATACCCTATAGTACGTTTCCCATAGTTTTTCATTTATCTGTGTGCATATTTCGAATTCATTTGTTCTGAAACGTTTTTTACAAGCAGTCAGGTATATTGCTAGAACCGAATGGTGGGTTGACATTAAAACCCAGGATGCGGACAGCGATTTTGGACAGATTTTTGCGGACAATATGAATTCAAATTAACCTTAGAATAATTTACATACGAATGTTGTCTTGCATTATAAGTAGCTCTTTTGTATTTAGTTAGATAAATGACAATTTCAAATTGAAAAGGAAGACTGAGTGCATGCGTTGGGGTTTGGTGGATGTGTTGAACACCCATGAGCGGATCCGGTCACACCCAGATTACGTCTAAGGAAACCAAGTGGTTGGCGTGCCCTACTATTTCAGATATATGATTGTTCCAATTTAATTTGTTATCTAATTCGATGCCGAGATATTTGTGGTGCTTAACTGATGTCAGCTGCTTGTTATGGGGTTATGGCTGCGGTGAATGCGAAGAATCGAGCATTTGTCGGCATTAAAGCCCAATTGCCACTTTAATGACCATTCACCAGAGAATCTTCCTGGAGGGATGCAGCATCTGCACCTTCGCCAATAACTCCGTAGAGAATGCTGTCGTCAGCAAAAAGACCAAGATCTGACTTAATATTGTTGCCAATGTCGTTGATATATATCAAGAACATTAACGGCCCGAGGACAGTGCCCTGAGGAACTCCTGATGTTACTTTGGAAATAGACGAAGACTCACCATTTACAACGACTGTTTGGGAGCGTTCAGTGAGCCATGTTCTAAGCCAGTCTTTCAAGTTCCCTCGTATTCCATAATAGTCCATTTTACCAAGTAAGCGCTGATGTGGCACGGTATCAAACGCCTTTGTGAAGTCTAATAACAGGAGGTCGGTTTGTTTTCCATGATCAAGATTCCTAGCGACTTTCTCAACGACAGTGATAAGCTGTGTCTCGCATGAATAACCTTTGCGGAATCCATGTTGATAATCAACACTGAAGCAGTTTTAGAGCGTCAAAATGACCCATTATATGGTGAAAAATAATGTGTTCGATGGTTTTACAAATTACTGATGTTAATGAAATTCGTCTGTAGTTGCTGACATCCCTTTTGTCTCCTTTTTTAATTACAGGTATGACATTGGCCTTTCTCCAGTCACTGGGGACTTGTCCCAACTTCACTGAGGTGTCAAAAATGAAGCAAAGATACGGTGCGATCTCTTCAGCCGCTTCTTTTAGAACCCAGCTTGAAATGTCATCAGGGCCATTGGCTTTCTTTGTGTCGATATTCTTTAACAATTTCGTTATCCCTTGTACATCAAATTTTATTGGAGGAATTTGTAGATGTTCACTCGCACCTAAAGTGGGTATACTGGTGAAGTCTTCGTTGGTAAACACTGAGCTGAACTGGTTGTTAAAAAGTTCTGCTTTTCGGGTGTTATCCACTATTTCAGTATCATGACATTTTATGACACCAATTCCAACATCATCTTTTTTGATGGATTTGATATACGACCAAAACTTTTTGCGAACTGAGAAGGCTCCATTTGAATTTTTTGGCTGTTCAAGAAGACCAAGAACATATTCATTATGCGCCTCTTTGAGCTTTAACTTAACAGATTTACGTAGATCTTTGAATCGATTCCAATCTTGCTCATTTTGGGTCAATTTCGCTCTATTATAATAACGTTTTTTCTTGCGAATCATTGTTCTTAGTTCAGGGGTGAGCCAGGGTATATTCCATCTTCCACTGATCAACTTAGTAGGTATGTGCTTTTGCACAACTGTTAGAATGATGCTTTTGAAGGACGACCAGATATGTCCAATGTTCTTTTGAGTTGAATTTAATAGAAAATCATTCCATGCATACTTTATGTCTCTCTTTAAGTTCTTTGTATCTGTATTTCTTGGTTGTTTGGCCTTTAAGTTCAGCTCAGTTATCAATGCATTATGATCACTTATGATCTTGCACTTGGATATTACGAATACAACTTGGACAGGTAGTAAATACTAAGTGGAGTATATTGCTTCCCCTTGTGGGTGGGTTCACATGTTGGGTAAGAGAGTTACAATTTACTAAATCAACCATTGCCTCGTTAGCTTCTAAACCATACTGTGGATTGGTTTTGATGGAGATTTTGCTTTCATTATCTTTTGCGTCCCATTCAATGTGAGGCAAGTTGAAGTCTCCAGTGATGAGTATATTCGGAATGCTATTTGTAGTTGTAACTGAGGCCAGCACTTCATCTAGCTCGTAAATTGGTTCAGGGCTTGAAGTGGGTTGTCTATAAAAACACCCATTTAGCAAGGGTTTACACCCTGCCAGCTGAATATTACACCACACAGCCTCAACACCGTCTCTTTGAAGAGATTTGTTCTCTGATATTATAACATTTGGACCACCAGCTATCAATACTCCTCCGCCATTATTTCCTGGCCTGTCTCTCCGGAATATCTCGTAATTTTTAAGGCCAAGTTCCGCGTCGCAAATGTTGTTATTCAAATGAGTCTCAGTAGCATTAATGATGTCAGGTTTGTATTCATCAAGTAGTGAAATTAATTCAAGACGTTTCTCCTTGCTTCTGAGGCTACGGCAGTTTACAGTGAGTAATTTCAGTTATTTCCTCGTTACATTACCTCTTGGACCAGGATTGAGCTCGATATCGCCACTTGAAAGAATAATAAGTAGCAGAAACCTTTTGGTGAAGGACTTGTTACGCATCGGGCTATTGAAGCTTCGAGTAGTTGAACGTAGAAATACTTCAAATCCAACCAAAATCGACTCGGTGCTACTAGATAAAATATTCGAACAGTAATTTGGATGTTTCAACTTGCTTACTGAATGAATTTCTTGGTATTTCCTGATACGGTTACACAGGAATAACGCCAAAAAAATAATTATTAGCGGAGCACATTTTCCACCGGCCATCTTGGTCAGGTCCCAAGGGATTACTCGCTATCATGCTAGGAATCTTGATATCCCGAACGTGGACTGTTAGGTTATGACTTCTACGCTAATCCGGATAGATTTCAAAGGTGTTAAGATTTAACGAATTAGAGACCTTAAGGTGATTCCTCTGTTTTGCACCGCGCATGTCTACCGCGCAAGGTTCAAAATGCACAGAACTACGACGTTTTGAGCATTTCCATTCAAATTACGACTAAAAATGCTTAAAAACACAATTTGAAGCATTTGTACAAATTTTGCTGCGATAAATAGGGAGTTTTGTAAAACTCGCCCCAGTACTTTCTCGGAATAGTGCCGATTTTACCCCAAATTTGATAATAATTTTGAAAATATCTCTCTAACGAGCACGGTGACCCCCATTTTTTATTTCAAAACTTGCTTTCTTGTAATAATTCACACAACA
The DNA here is from genome assembly GCA_029948255.1 of Telmatactis stephensoni. Taxonomy (NCBI): domain Eukaryota; kingdom Metazoa; phylum Cnidaria; class Anthozoa; order Actiniaria; family Isophelliidae; genus Telmatactis; species Telmatactis stephensoni. The sequence goes on from JALIZF010001127.1 coordinate 149,755, forward strand.
TATTTGAAAATTAAAAAAAGTTATAGGTAGGAACTTTGAAAAAATGCGCTTTTTTACGTGTATTTGAACGCTAGAATGTCAAAAATCGAACATTTCGGCGGGTATGTTGCTTTCTAAAAGCTGTAAAAAAAAAGTGCGAAAATGCACTTCACCGAGGTTAAAAGATAATTTCTTGCGATATATTTTACTATTTTACCCGTTTCTACTGAAATCTGCCAACTCTGATTCTTCGGGGTCTTTTCTGAGGCCAAATAGACATATCAACGAATTAGCCGGAATGCATCGAACGTTCGTGCGAAATCGCTAAAACACCCTTGTCTTTCAAGCCAAATATTTCCT